>PVJC01040767.1:0-15681 GCA_004026665.1 Murina feae | reverse complement strand
TGCCGGCTGCCGGCTGCCGGCTGCGGGCGGGGCCAGGCTCAGCCCTGGAAACGGAGAAGGCAGGCTGGGCCTGGGAACTGGTGAGCAGGGCTCCTAAGGATGTGGTGGTGTGTCCCGAGGGCTCCGTGAAGGCAGCACAGAGCCCAGCCGCGTGTCAGCAGGAGCACCTGGGCCCAGTGGGTGCATCAACATTTCCCCCCGGCCTGACAGGTGCCACGGGCCCAGTCAGGGGCCAGATCCAGACCCAGAAGCTGGTGGGAGGACCTGGAACAGGGCCCCTGGGGCACACTCCCAGGGGCTACCACAGAAGCAGCCATGTGTGCATTATATATGTAACCTTCCTGTGCCTTGGTTTCCCCACTGTGCAGGGCATGCTGGTGCCTGCCACTGGCTGCTGCGAGGTTTTGGGCCCTTCCCTTGGCACCGGGAAGAACAGCCCAGGCAGGGAGCCAGCTGCTCCCAGGGTTACCGGCCGGTGGCTCGTGGGAACCGGCCGCGGCTCAGGTGGGGCACTTAGCACCGGCCCAGGCACTTCACCCATAGGAAGAAGTCACGAGGATGGACGAGGCAGCTTGTGGATGTGGTTTACTCAAGCAAGGACCCAGAGGGTGCACTTGGCCAGGCCATGTCCTGCTCTAGCCACCAGCCAGCACAGACGCCAGTCCTGACCTTGGGGAGGCCACCCAGGGGCTGGGGAGCCAGTTCTGCCCCTGTTGTCGCCGGGACTACGGACAAAATGCAGGGGAAGAAGGCAGGTGCGGTTTGGCCAGGTGGTCGCATGGAGACGTGGCAGGACGGGGGCGTGGCCGAGGCAGGGCCTCCTGCAGTGGCACCAGGTGTCCCCAGGAGCGGCCAGTGCTCAGGCTCACCTTCAGGGGCACCTGTGGGTGGCAGCCAGGGGTGAATGCAGGTCTGGCCAGCTTGCCACCACCTCCCAGGCCCCCACCCTGGGACAGTCACAGTGCAAGGCAGACACGCCCCAACACACCCACAGCAACACGGCTACGGGACACACAATCATGCACACTCCAGGGGACAGGCAGGCAGGCTCACGCACACTCACACCCAGCACAGCACCTCCACATTGGCCGAGTCTGCCACCTGAGCTGCCAGGACCTGTGCCACGGAGCATGCCTGCAGGGGTGGGGCCAGGCCAGGTGCCCACGCCTGTGCTGGCTACCTCGGGGTCCTGAGAGGTGCCAGGGGTTCAGGAGAGCCCTCCCGGGGCCTTGATCCCTGGACCACGGCTCAACAATCCTTCTTGATAGGGTGGGGGAGGACCCCCACAGCTGTAGCCCTGCCACCTTCAGGACTACCAGGGGCTCCTGCCTCCGCATGCTGCAGGAGCAAGTGTGGATACCCCGGACCCTGACCCTGGATGCCCAGGCAGTGCTCTTTGACCCATCTAGCACTGCCTGGGGAGGACGGGGCCATGCAGGGGCCCTCCAGGCACACAGTGTGGCCACAACCCAAGGAGGAAGAGCAGAGGCTGCTGGGGACCTGGTGGCTGAAGCCCCTTCGGAAGGACAGGGACAGGGACAGGCATGCTCTGCCCACCAGGGCGACCTGCACAGGTTTCAGGGACTCTCACCCCCTCCTTATCCCTCCATTTTCCCTCTGACTTGGGGGAGCAACTCTGAGGGGTGGCCAGCAGGAGTGGGGCTGGGACCAGGCTCAGCAGGCCGGTGCACCTGAGGCAAGTGGGGGCCTGTGGGTGCCTGACCCAGTCCCGATGCCCCAAGGACACCCTGTGGCACTCTCAGGCAGAGGGCCACACCTTGTCGCCAGGGTAACGGTTCCTCAGAGGGCAGGTTGGGAGCAGCTGGGCTGGCGGCCTGCGGCAGGGTCAGGCCTTGCTGGTCTGGGTGCTCCTGCGCCGGGCACTGTGCCCTCTCCCTGCAGGGGCCCTGGCAGCTGGGGGTGTGGCCCCCGATTCCCGCTGTCCCTCACCTGCAGCTGCAGTTCCAATGCCCTCACGTGCTGCAAGGCCTCCATGGCTCCCTGGACCAGAGCTAGGCGAGAGAGAAGGGGGGGCTAGAGCCGCTATACCTCGGGCCACACCCACAGGTTCCCCAGCTGGGCCTCCCTCAGCCCTCAGGTGCTGGGTAGGGTAGGGCAGGGGTCAGGCTGGAGGAAGGAGGCGGAGCGGGGTTAGGAGCCCTGTGTGCCTGATTCCCTGTGGGGGTGCAGGCCCAGGTGAAGCCTGTAGGACAGCTCTGGGCACCAGTGGGGGCCCCATGGGGGGCCTGGGTCACCTTGGGACATGCTTGGCCCTGGAAGGGAGCAGCCAGCTTGGTTCTGGAGTGCTAGAGCGAGCTGCCTCTCTAACAGTGAGCACCCATTCCCCCCGCAAGTCCAACGTGCCACACAGATCTGGACAGACCCACCTGGGACTGGCGACGGGCCTGTCCTCTGTCTACCATAGAGAGGCCAGAGCAGGGGCCCTGGCCCTACCACAGCCGGAAAGGGAGGAATCTGGGTCTCCCCAGGACCCCTGCAGGCGCCTGGCAGTGAGCCCCTCAGCACCCCAGCCCCGCTCCCCCAGCCTGGGAGGACAATGCCCATCTTTCAAGGGCTCGTGGCTGGGCACGGCCCACGGGGATCACGGCCCCCGAGGAGCAGTGGTGTCCTGGGGCTGTGGCCAGGGTGCAGCTGACATGCAGCATGAGGCAGGGAAGGGGGACCTGAACACACCCCCAGGCAGACCTGGACGCGCCTTCCTTCCTGTCTCCTCCGGGCTCACCTGCAAACTCGGGCACCTGCGCATCTTCCACCTCAAACAGCAGCTCATCGTGGATCTGGGCAACCAGCCTGAAACACACAGCCCGGGATGTCAGCCTGTGAGGGGCCCCACACGGTCAGTCAGAACCCCCGCAGTCGGGCACTGTTGTCTGCCCAGCGAGGGGCGTCATCGGGGCGTGTATTCAGGGCACATGGTGGCACAGGGTATTGGAGGGGAGGTGGCCCAGCGGGGAGTGGGGGGACCCACAGGTCCTGCTGCCTGGGCCACCACAGGATGGCCTCCCAGGAGGGGCACAGCAGGCGGGCAGCCCAGGCAGCTGCAGAAGAGACAGGTTTAGTGCAGCCTCTGGCGCGGCGTAGGCCCTGCCTGCCGTCAGCCAGGGGGGCAGCGTGGGTCTCACCTTCTAAGGGGCTCCAAGCCCAAGGGCACTGCCTGCCACGGGCAGGAGCCTGGGGCCGGCCCTCGTCTGAGAGTGGCACTCACACTTCAGGGGACACTGCGTCCTGACAGCCGAGGAGTAGCGGACGGGCAGTCCCCTGCACGCACTCTCACGCTGACGGGGTATTCCCGTGCTTCTAGCCAGAAGCTGGCGCAGGACGGCAGGGAAGCAGCCGTGTGCTGTGGGCCAGGCTCACAGGCGTCAGATTGCTGCGTCCTGGAGGCAGCTGACTGCCAAGTGATTTCCGTCCATCGGGACGGAGACTCTGGCGGGGGCACCACAGAGGGGCCTCGCCCACGCCTGTCCATGGCTCTCTGCTGCCTGGCACCTGCTCCGCGGCCCCAAGTCCCTCTGTGTGTGTCATGCTCAGGCTCTGCGCATGAGCGGCCAGAGCTGCTGAGGACACTCTGCCCTTTGACCTTTCCCCTGGGAAGGCCGGGTCCTGCCCCCATGCCCCCATCCCCCGCAGGCCTCCAAGGCACCCCTCACCGCCCGGTCCTCCTGCCCCTCCTGGGCTCCAGGCTCCTTTGGAGGCTGACAGAGTGAGAGCCACGGTGTGCTGGGCTGCTGCACGGGAGGAGCTGGAGGGGAGGGGCTGCCCTGAGGCAAGCAGATGAGCATCTTCCAGGCGCCCCACATGCCCTGCTGTCCTCGCACGCAGGGCACTGAGGCCGCTACTGGACCGGGATTCAGGCGGGGCACCTGGTCCCTTCTCAGAGGCCCAGGGCAAGTCCAGCTGTGTGAACACGGTCAAGCCTTCCCGCAGGCCTGTCCATAGGCCGCCAACATGACCTCTGAGCCAGAGATGAGTGGACGCGCCCATGGCAGCGAGGGGGACTGTCCTGCAGCTGCAGCCCATGGGACCCCGGGTTGACGGATGCCCATGGGCCTCCTGGACACACAGTTGGATCCTGCGGCTTCAGGCAGACTCAGCTTACACAGAGCCACAGCCCCTCTAGACACAGCCTGGACTGAGGTGGAGGCTGACTGACAGAGCTGGGCCCCGGCAGCCCCGGTGGCCCTCCTGCGAGGCGTGTGGGATGCTGGCCCTGGGGCAGGGCAGCGGCAGGAGCTGGGCACCAGCTCCCTCACTGAAGCGGGTGGGAGCGGACAGTCTGGAGCCCATGTCCTGAGAGCTCTGGGTCCACCCACTTCCGGGGGCAGCTGCTGTGCCTAAAGGAGCTCAGAGGCTCTGAGAAGGGGGCACCAGGACCTGGGGAGACACATTTCTGCACCAGGTGAACCTTAGGACCTCAGGTGCCCCAAGGTGAAGGGCTTGTGGCCACCGTGCTGCTGTGCCAGGCCCTGAGGTGCTGGGCCCAGGCCAGGTGTCGGGGGGAAGGGCCCTTGAGAGGAGAGTTGGGGGAGGCCCTTGGGGGTGACTCAGACGCAGGGGTGGATGGGAGCTGGTTGCCGGCCAGCCTGAGAGCAGTGCCCCCCGCCCCTGCCCTGGGCACTGCAGGGCTATGCGCTAGCCGAGTGGGGCGGGCTGCTGCTCGCTCACTGACCTGGCCGTCAGGGTGGGGGACGCAGCCACTGCAGTGAAGATGTGGATCATGGCCATCTTGCAGAGGTCTGCGGCCGAGCCTGCGGGCACAGAGGTCCTGCTGCACCAACAACGCGGCCCCCAGCGGCTGCCCAGCACTGGCCCTGCAACCCGGCTCCTGCGTGTCAGGAGCTCCATGGGTGCCCATCAGGCTGACACTATGCGAGACTCGGCTGGGCCATCTGGTTGCTGGGCGAGGGGAGACCCACTTCCACGGGACCTCAGGTGGTGGAGAAATTCATGTCCCTGCAGCCAGTGACCAAGGCCCCGGTTCCATGCTGGCTGTTGGCCAAGGGCACTGGCCCGGAGGCTGCCCTGGTGCACGGTGGGGAATACCCAGCGCAGTTTGCTCCTTACGGCCAGCAGGCACGCCGCAGATGTCCGTCTCCAGCTCTGACCCCGAATCCTTCTGTCAAGGGCCCGCTTGAGTAGGTCAGGTCCATGGGGTGACCCCCCTTCCCATAAACTCAACTGATGAGGGACCTTCCTCATGTCTGCAAGCCCCCTTTTCATGTAGCACAACCTAGTCATAGGTGTGATGCCTCAGCATGGGCACAGGAACTGCCGCACGTGGGCATGCACATGGGCACAGACTAGAATCCTGCCTGTCACACCAGCTAACAGTGACCTCACAGTGACTGCACGGCGTGGCTCAACCCCTTCCCATGCCCGTCACTCATGCGGCTTCATGCTGGTGACCTCAGCTCTGCAGGGCAGACAGCGGGCTGGGGATGGGTGGGGAAGAGTCATGTGGTGAGGTGAGCATTCACTCAGCCAACACTGCGTCCGGCCTGGCCAGGTCCTGCCAGCACAGGGGACAGGTCTCTCAGTGCCAGGTGCACAGTGGTTGTCTAGTGAACACCCCCTTCACACATCTAATGCACACACCTAGTGGACACTCGCTGCCCACACCTAATGCACACACCTAGTACACACACCTAATGCACACACCTAGTGCACACACCTAATGCACACACGTAGTGAACACTCCCTGCACACACCTAGTGCACACACCCTGCCCTCACCTACTGCACACCCCTATACATACCTAACGCACACCTAGTGCACACACCTAGAGCACATTCCTAGTGCACACCCCTAATGCACACACGTAATGCACACCCCCTGCACACACCTAGCGCACACACCTAGTGCACAGAGAAATGGGGTCATGACCACTCCCGCACACATGAGAACCTGCCTCAGAATCAGTGCCACCTCAGGATGGGGAGGCATTACCATCCTCGGCTCCTGTCCAGGGGTTGGGCTGGGAGACAGAACTGGGAAGACCCTACACTGAGCTTCTGCTCCCTCTCCTGGGCTCTCTGTAGGATGCGCTGGGGACTTGACCTCTGTTCTCTGCTGGGCCCCTCCTGGCAGGGGAAAGGGAGCAGGCAGGGGGGAGGGGCTGGAATCCACCCATCCACCCTCCAGGCTTCTTCTCTGGGCCTGGGGCCTCCGCCCTCCCTCTGTGAGTCTGGAGTCTTAGGTGGGACAGCTCATGGCGCGTGGTGTGCAGCCCCATCACATCTCTCACTCACCTCCTGCTGAGACTGGAGCTATTCACACGCTGTGGCTGAAGGTGACTAAGGCATTTGCATAACCGGAGGCAAACAATGTGGTGTCACCCAGCCTGCCTCCTGCTCTGGGGGCTGGGGCTGTGGGTGCGGGCTGTGGGTGGGTGATCTGGTGGGTATTACTGGCCCTACAGCTGCTATAAACCTGGGCAGCCATGGACCCAGCAAGCAAGCTGGGGGCTCTGGGTACCTTGCACCACGAAGTTCACCGCCTGCCGCTCTGCCTGTGCCCGGAGCTGCTGGTTCTGCGCGTGGATCCTTGGCAGCGGCCTCCTTCTGCCCATGATGGATGCCACATAGCCTGGGTGACAGGAAGGAAGGCAGGGTGAGGGGCAGAAGCAGATAGGCAGTGTGGTGCCCTGGTGGGCACAGTTCCTCAGATTCAGGCCAGGTGCCCAGCGGAACCCTCCCAGCAGGACCCTCCAGGGACCCCTGAGCCAGAGCGGCTCTGGGAGGTTGGCCCCGAGGTCACCGGGTCTGTCGCCAGGCCAGCAGGTTCGTGGTGGGGGACAAGCACAGCAGGGTGGCCGTCGCTCGCAGCTTGCCCAGTGACACGTTGGCACACTCTCCCTCAGCCGCTCCAACGCCCTGGCCAGTCCCGTGCTGGGCCAGGTCCCATTGCCTCTGGAGATCCAGGGGCAGGTGTCCCTCCACCAGCACAGCCCACAGGGCAGGCACGCAACAAGCGTGGTGGAGGGATGTAACGATCGTTTTATTTCCGTGCAGTGTCTGCGGGAAGTGTGATTTCTGGGTCAAAGGGCACATGTACTTCCCATTTGGACCTGCTGTGCCCCACGCCCTTTAAAGAAAGTTATGTCCCAGGGAGGGCGGCTCTAGCTCCCGCTCCAGCCAGCACCTGCAGCTGTAAGAGGCGCCAGCGACACTCCCTGCTCTGCAGAGCTGCCGGGAGCGCCTTAGGTGAAGTCAGGGCCAGCCCCTAATGTCGCACCAGGCCCCAGGCAGCCAGCACAGCGCCCGCATCCCTGTCACATTTCTGACTGCAGGGTCCTGGCCCAGAGCTCTCCCCACGCTGGGTTCCATCGCCATTTCAGAAGTAACAGTGCACCGTTCTTCTCAAGTGGGGCTCCTGGGCCTAGGGATGGTCAGGGCTTGTGGCCTCCATGAGGACCAGTGGCTGTAGGCCTCCTGGGACGCACCCCCAGGCCCAGGGAGCCTTGGCCATCCCCGCTGAACGCACACAGAGGCTCCCGCGGGCCAGGGTCTGGGAGGCAGTCAGGCTGGGAGGAGCCTGTGCTGGGGCTGCCTTGGCATGAGGGGCTAGGCACAGGCTCAGAGAGACCTGCCACCAGCAGCCCCTGGAAGGCGGGGGGCAGGAAAGTCCCAGTGCCGAGGGAACCTTCGGAGCCACCGGGAGGCTGGGCCGATGCCAGCCTCACTCAGGTGCAGCCGAGCTGCCTTCTCCGCACCCCCTTCACCTCAGCTGTCCGTGAATTTCTGCTCATATTTCCTTCCTTCTTTCTCCAATTCACTCAGCTACTCTTCCCCAAATGTCTTGTGTTGGATACAAACCATTTGTGTTTGCACTTTCTTAAAAATACTCTTTCAAAGCATTTCTTCCCCTCTGCATGATGCGCCAGTGGGGCTGTGCCTCAGTGTCCCAAGGAGACCCTTTCGCTGCCGTTTGCTTCTGAAACGTGTCGTTTGTTGGGGTCCTTTGCTAACCCTGCTTTGTTTAGGATGCAGGAAACTTCCAAATGAGCGGGGGACACGCAGCCGACAGGCAGATATGAGACTTTTATCCCCCGTGGCCACTGAACGTGCACTATTTGACATTCTTTGACATCTGGGACTGATCATGGTGAGAGTTTATGAACGCACGTGCATTTTTCATAAGACAACGTGCTCTCCATCTTCACTGCAGGGCGTCACTCTCCGTTACCCATCAGCGTGTCTAACGGAAGCCTGTTCATTGTGTGCCTCAAGCAGAGCCTGGCCCTGAACCCTTGTCGGGCGGAGCCTTTTGGTCCCATTTACAGAGCAGGGCTGGGCACTCACCCAGTCCCCACCTGCCCAGGCTCCACCCACCAGCCCACACCACACCGTCTGTCCAGTCTCCCACCTGGGAGCAGGGCCAAGGCCCCCCAGCTGCTGCAGGTCAGGTGAGGGAGGGGGCGGGGCCTGCCCATGGCTCCGGCTGCGGCTGCGGCTGGCTCACCTGTCTGGTGACACTGGGCAATGGTTGCTTGGGCAAAGTCCTTGATTTTCCGGTACTTCTGCAAGAAACTCTCCAAAAACCGGGAGGCTTCTGGAACAGGAACTCCAAGGCAGGCAGCGAGCCGCTCCTTCCCTGTACGAGCAGAAACGCCAGGATCAGAGGCAGCGACTCACATGAGGGACCAAGAACGTGAGCCGCGAGGCAGTGCCCGTCACGCGTGCAAATGAGCCAACAGGAGGGCTCTTGGGGAGATGTGTGAGTTGAGGTCCAGTTGGCACCACTGGTCTCTCTTTTTTTAAATTAATATAAATATATATTTTATTGATTTCAGAGAGGAAGGGAGAGGGAGAGAGAGAGAAACATCAATGATGAGAGAGAATCATGGATGAGTTGCCTCCTGCACGCCCCACGCTGGGGATCAAGCCCGCAACCGAGGCCTGTGCCCTGACCGGGAACCGAACCATAACTTCCCGGTTCATAGTTTGATGCTCAACCACAGAGCCGTGCTGGCCGGGCACCACTGGTCTTTTTTTTTTTTTAATATATTTTATTGATTTTTTACAGAGAGGAAGGGAGAGGGATAGAGAGCCAGAAACATCGATAAGAGAGAAACATTGATCAGCTGCCTCCTGAACACTCCCCACTGGGGATGTGCCCGCAACCAAGGTACATGCCCTTGACCGGAATCGAACCCGGGACCCTTCAGTCCGCAGGTCGACGCTCTATCCCCTGAGCCAAACCGGTCAGGGCCTACTGGTCTGTTTTGATTGGTTAGGGTGGTGCTGGCTTTGGCTTTCCAGCTGAGTGCGAGGGCTGGTCCTCTGACCGGGCCTGATGAACATGCGTTTACTCAGCAGCCCTGGCTAAGTGCCTCCAGGTGCTGCAGGAGAAGCTGCGGATGAGGCAGGTGCAGGCCACGCTCTGGGCCCATCCAGCATGGCAGTCCTGCTGGGGCATGGAGGAGGAAGAGGAGGAGGAGGAGGGAGGAGGGGGAGAGGGGGAGGAGGAAGCTCCATGGCCAAGCTAGGAGGACTTGGGCCTAGGAGATCCCGCACTCGTGTTTTTATGGTGAGACACATGCTTTGGTCCAGATCAGCATTTGGTTCCTAGGGGATGCAGGTTTCTTGTGAAGCTTCTCCTGGCAGGGGCTGTGGTGGGACAGCACCCCGAGTGCCAGGTGGCACCCTGACTTCCAGCACAGCTTGCTGGGTGCAGGTGCTGTGGCCACAGGGATGCAGATCAGAGCAGCTCGTCACTGTGGGAGGTTCTACGGGGCCGGGAAGCCACCTGGTCTGTAATGGCCTCGTTTCTTCACTAGTCCTCACCCCTGAGGGCTGTCAGGGGGACCCGTGAGCTGAGGCAGAGAAAGCTCCCGGCAGATGGCCCTGCTTGGTGTCAGTATGGAGCCATTCCCTCCTCTTTCTCTTGATGGCCCATTAGAGAGAGACGTCCACTTGCTGTCCCACTTATTCAGTGGTTCTCAACCTGCTGGCCCTTTAAATACAGTTCCTCATGTTGTGACCCTACCATAACATTATTTTCGTTGCTACTTCATAACTGTAATGTTGCTGTTATGAATCATAATGGAAATATTTGATATGCAGGATGGTCTTAGGCGACCCCTGTGAGAGGGTCGTTCGACAGCCAAAGGGGTCGCGACCCACAGGTTGAGAACCGCTGAACTTGTTGGTCTCCCCAGTAGTTGATGGAGACCAAACCTGCAACCTTGGCGAATGGGAGCAGTGCTCTAACCACTGCGCAGCTCAGGCAGGCCCAGAGAGGGAGACTTTGCCTAGAGAATGAGGAGCCGTGTGGTATTGGAGCCTCGCTGGATGACAGGGTGGTGGGCCAAGCTCAGGCTCCATGGGGCTATGTTATTGTGAGGGAACCCAGAGCAACCAGTGCCTGAAGACCTGACTCCTGGGAACAAGACTGGAGCCAGGAGTGGGCCTGCTGCCTCTGCACGGGGCCAAGTCTGAGGTCACACCAGAGGATACCCCAAGGGCCTCAGACAATAGGGTCCAGAGCCACAGTCTGAAGGCGAGACCTGAAGACCAGGGAAGACCTCAGCGGGCTTGGGATGGACTGGAAGAAGTGTGTACCTCGAGTGAGGAGAAGGGGCAGATGTCGGCCGGGAAGAGTGGGAGAGGCTGGGGTGCCCTGTGCTTCACAAAGTTGCTCCTGGAAGAGAGAGATTCAGAGCCCTCAGTCCCTCCTCTCTGCCCAGGCCCGCCTGACTCTTCATTTGGCTTGAAATGAAAAAACCTCCAAGTTCCCTTTTAGGGCTCAAGTGAGACCATCCGACGGCTTCACAGGGACATTACATTGGAATAATCCACTTGTGACTGTTTCTAAGATGCTCCGGGCGCTGTGCTTACTGCAGCTCTGTAACGAAAACTCCACTGGCTTTCCTACAGGAAGGGGATGGTGTCTGGACGCACAGGCGGGTCTGACCAGATGGGGCCTGGGTCTGCCTCAGCCAAGACCTTCCTCAGCCTTATCTGCTGCTAAGCCCAGTCAGCGAATGTCTTGCTTCTGAGATCGTAGTTTTCAGTTTTAGAATTTCCATTTGGCTCTTTTGATTTTCTGAGATTTCCTAATTTTCATTCATTATGAGCATCTTTTCCTTTACATCCTTGAGCACAGTTATAATAGTGGCTTTGAAATCCTTGTCTGCTAATTCCAACATCTGGGTCATCTCAGGATCGGATTCCATGATTGCCTTTCCTCTTGAATACCGATTAAGTTATATTGCTTTTTCATGTTTAGTAATTTTGGATTATATCCTGGATATCATGAATGATATGTTGTGGACACTGAATTCTGTTTTTCTCAGGGGTACTAATTTTTTTAAGGGAGGCAGTTAATTTGGCTAAAGTTAAGCTTTAAACTTTGTCCCCTCTGCATTGGGCAACGGCTAAAATCTCAGCTCGTTCCTTCAGCTGTGGCTGGGTTGACTGCTAGGGTCAGCTAGAGATTTGGGCAGAGTTCATACTCAGAACTTGGTGTTCCTTTTTGGCTTTCTTCTGAGATTTCCCCCTTCATGTTGCAGATTCCCTCCAACCTGCCTCCCGGTTCTTCACGCTGCTCAGACCTGGATTTCTACCAGAGTCTTAGCCACCCATTCCGCTGTCTCGCTGGCATCTCTTCCTCCCTCGCTGCCACCAAAGAAGAGTCCCCAGACTGCCAAGACTGGGAGGCCCAGGCCGAGCGCTGAGGCTGCCCCTCAGAGCTGAGAGCCGGCAAGAAAGGGGGGCTGCCAAGTGCTTCCCCTGTGCAGCCTCCACTGAGACCGGGGCCCCAGGACACCCAGCCACGCTGTGCCCAGACTCCTGACCCACAGACGCATGAGACAAGTGGTCAGGCACACTGCTCAAGGATGGCTGAGAAGGGGAGGCAGGGCGGGGATCTGAGAAGTGAGGGAGCTCTGTGGACACTGGGGCAAGGGGTTCCAGCAGAGAGCAGTGCCCTGTGGGGAGCCAGCCTCTGTGAGGGTTTCCCGAGCCCAGGCGAGGCACTTTGGATGCACACAGTGGCCCACACGGAGTCGATACTCTCACACTGGGCTCTTGTTCGGTTTTGCTGCCTTTCCTTTGGGAGCGAAGGTTCCCATGGCCAGAGGGGAGCTCTCCCCGGGTCTACGGAGTCCGCTGTGCAAACAGAACTGACCCCAGGGAGGAGGCCCGCATAGGCCTGGCCAGCAGCCACATGGGTCTCCCCTGAAGAGGGACTGGCTGGCCACAGCCTCTCCCGAGGGTCATCAGGCCCCACTGATTCCATGACCAAGAGGGAGAAAGGAATTTAAGAAGCCCAGACAGCCATGGTCAGAGAGTAAAGGGAGAGGGAGGGAGGGAGAGGGAGGGGAGCTGGGCCCTGGGCCCTGGGCCATGGGGATGAGGAGGAGGGGGAAGGGGGCTCCTTGAGAAACTCAAAGCACAGAAATGGCCCTAGCACAGCTGTGGGCCCTGAGACCTCCTCCCACTGGGTGACTGGGTGCCCTCACTTCCGGGCCTGTTCTCTCGTCTGAAAGGCTGGCCTAGCACCGAGGGAGCTGCGCCTGGGAGTGTGTGTGTGTGTGTGTGAGGACCGGAGGGACTCACTAACTCAGCCCCAGGCGGAAGAGGATTCCTCAAGGGCAGGGCCATGTGTGAGAGCAGCCGCCAGCGAGCGCACCGACCTGCTCCGTACACCACGGCGTACACCATCTTCTTGGTCTGCTCCCTGTCTGTGTGCGTCACGCGCTCTACGGGGATGTCCTTCCTGTGTGGGAAGAGGGCCTGCACTCAGGCACTGGCACCCCTCTTGTGGAGCCGCGAGAGCCGAGCACCCCCCCCTCGTGGTTCTTCCTCTTGAGGCTCTTCAGCTGCAGCCGCCCTCCTGCGGGGGGTGGGGGTGTCAGCTCAGCACCTCTGCTCTGTGGGCCGGACACGAGGACTTGAGCTGCCTCTGCACACCCAGGTGGGGACACCAGGCCGTTACTCTTACAGGAGCTCAGCGGGAGGAGCTGGGAGCTGCCAGCGCTCGCTTCCTGAGGGCCCTGAGCCCAGCCCTCAGCCCAGTGGGTCGGTCTGTGGTGCCCCCATCTCCCAGAGACTCTGCAGACCTCTCCCCCAGCATCCCGGGGTCTCAGTGAGTGAGTTCTGATCAGGTGGCCACGTAGGCCCCAGGCCACCTAGAACCCACAAAGCCGCTTCCTGGTGCCTCTGGCCCCAGGATGGCTGTGTGGGCGCAGGGCGGGGAGCTGGGCCGGAGGGAGGCCCGGAGGCACCTCACGCTCTCCTAGGGCTCAGGGCCTTTCTGGGCTCAGCCTCGGCGTCGCTGCCATAGCCAGTTCCCCAGGCAGAGCTGGTCCCGACAGTTTTGAGGACTTTCTGGTGTTCCCATCAGGGGAGAGGCCCCAGGGCTGCCTGCCTCCCCAATTTTATGGCGGCCCTTAGTTTAATTTTTACCACCTGATTTCCAAACTCCGATGCAGTTCTCTTTGTCCTTTTCCTGCTGTCGATTGCTTTGCCCACTTGCTCACCTCACCCTTACACTCGGCACTATTAACGGCTGCGTTCCGATAACGAACACAACACACCCTCGCTCAGAACAAATGCACGTACATGTCGACGCCCGTGTCAGCAGCCACTCTGCACGACGGGCCGTACGTGCTCACCTGCTGTGCTGACAGACACGCAGGTTGTCCCGCCTCCCCGCTGCTGTGAGTTTTTTAAATCCTCACCCAAGGGTATGCTCACTGACTTGAGAGAGGTGTGTGGGTGGGGGGGGGATGGAGGGGAGGGAGAGAGAGAGAGAGACATCGATGGCTGTCTCCCATATACACCCTGGCCGGGATCAAACCTGCAACCTAGGTATGTGCCCTGATAGGGAATCAAACCCTCTACCTTGCGACGTGTGGGACGATGCCCCGGCCAGGGCTGCGGACAGGTGTCTGTGGACAGGGACGAGGAGGGACTGGCTGGGTCGTGTGGGGACTGGACTCTAACTTCCCTGGGGCCGCCAGTCTTTTCTGCAGCAGCCACACCATCAGGTCTCTGGCACATGAGAGACCTGGAGGTTCTATCTCACAGGAAGGCAGAAGCCAAGCGCTCTTTTCTCCAATCCCCGCAAACCCTCCAGAGGGCGATCTGATGCGGCCATGAGGCCGCTGCTGGGCCGGTGGGGCTGCTGCCCGTTGGCCATGTGAGCCTGACCGTTGCCTCTGGGGCCTCCGGGGCCTCGGGAGGAAGCGGCCTGATGGTAGATTACGGCCTCGTGTCCACTCCTCAGGCTCTGGGCCACTCAGTTCTAGCCAGCAGGGGACCCTTGCTGCCCTCCTCCCCCAACTGTCCCTTCCCATGCTCACCACCATGTCAGGCAGTTGAGCGTCATGCTGGGTGGGGCTGCTGGGGGACAGTGAATCAGACATGTGCATGAGCGGGGCACACATGCACACGCACACATGTGTGGCTATGTCAACTCGAGGGCAAGAAAGGCGACAGTCCTCATTCATGGACACCCGCAGATCTACCCAGACTCCCCTCTGCGCTCATCCTGTGAATGTAACTGCCTGGCATTCCCATTGGATGTCCCATCTGACTCCCCGCTCCCCCCACTGTCTCAGGACTGCTGCTCTCCCTGACAAGCCTCCCACCTCACAGCCAGCCTGTCTCCACTTGGCAATAGACTGCCTCTCCATAAACGTGGGTGGTCCTACACGTGCCCCGCTTCCTCCCTAGGTCCCTCTACAATAAAGCAGAGGCAGTGAAAAGGAAGAGACCCACAGAGGAGGATGGGAGGGCCTCCAGCAGGCAGGGCCAGCTGGTTCCTGAGAGAGGGCAGGGCTGGCAGGGCTGACCCTGCCTCTGAGAGCTCACACAGGCGCCCAGGCCACAGCCCAGCGAGGGGGGGGGGGCGCGGCTGGAAGGGGATGTCAAGGGGAGCCTGAGGCAGGAGCGAGCAATGGGGCTGGGATTCAACTCAGACACACAGCCAGGCAGGCACCTCCCGGACTCGGACTCAGACTCAGACTCGGACTCTCACCCCTCACCCCGCCCAGGCTCAGCGGAAGTCCCAGTCCGCATGGCTTGCCCATAGGCGATGAGTATGAGGATGAAAAGGAGAGGATCCTCTCCTGCAGCTGGGGGTCCTAGAAAAGGGGTCTTTCTGTTTGGGTGCTCTGGGGTCCCCCCGGGCGCTGAGCCCCACAGCTGGGTTATTCTGAAGGGAAGGCACAGGCCAGCCATCTCTCCTCACTCTGAATGGAGAGCAGAGAACCAGAGGCACCCCAAGATCTGTGCCCTCCTCTGTGGGTGTCTTCAACTCCCCAATGCCCCTCAAACTGTGAAGCCTGGCAGTGCATCCCCCTGCAGGGAGGGGCTCTGGTGCTGAGCTCCCTGCAGACCTGAGCTGGAACTTCATGGGACAGCTGGGGGTGGCGCTGCCAAGGATGGAAGCTGCCAGCCTGGAGCTCGGGGTGAGGTGCTGCACCCCCATCCCCAGGCCTCCCACACGCCAGCTCCAGGCACTGGGATAGCTTTTCCACCCTCACACCTCCATCCTCACACCTCCAGCCCTGCACCTCCACCCTCACACCTCCAGCCCTGCACCTCCAGCCCTGACACCTCCACCCTCACACCTCCAGCCCTGCACCACCACCCTCACACCTCCAGCCCTGCACCTCCACCCTCACACCTCCATGCTCACACCTCCAGCCCT
>PVJC01040766.1:0-15657 GCA_004026665.1 Murina feae | reverse complement strand
AAAAAGGGAAAACTACAAATCAATAACTCTCATGAACTAAGATACAAATATTCCCAATAAAATATCAATAAATTGAATCCAGTAGTTCTTTATAAAACATCTATAATGTACCATGACCAAGTGGAATTTATTCTAGATATGCAAAGCTTGTTCAATATTTAAAAATCATTCAATTCTAGAGATGAAAAATAATATGATCCTATCAATTCTTGCAGGTAAAAAAATAACATTGAACAAAATCCAGTACTCATTCATTAGAAAAATTTTCAACAAAGTGAATATAGAAACTTACTCAACTTAACTGAGAACATCTACAAAAAATCTACAGTTAACACCTTATTTAATGATAAAAGACTGAATGCTTTTCCTCTAAGACTAGGAACAAGACAAAGGTGTGTATTCTCACCACTCTACCTCAACATAGTTTTGAAAATTCTAGCCAGCACAATAAGGCAAGAAAAAAAATAAAGTCAAACAGATTGGAAAGTGAAAATTAAAAATTATCTCTATTTTCACATGATAGGATGATCTATATAGAAAATCTCAATGAATCTACAAGAAAACTAGAACTAATAGATGAATTCAGCACAGTTATAGGGTTTAATATCGATAAACAAATAATTCTATTTTTGGAAGATATTGGTCAAAGGGTACAAACTTTCAGCTACAAGATGAATAAATTCTAGAGACCTAATGTATAGCCTGTGACTACAGTTAATAATAATCTACTCTAATAAAATAGTAATATTGAAATTAACCGTTTCTCAGGGATGCCTAAGCCACACCCACCAGCCAAACCACGCCCACCAGCCAATCAGAGTGGCTGTATGCAAGTTAAGTCAGCCAAGATGGAGGCCGGCAGCCATGGAGACGGGTGCGGCGCAGGTGGTGGGCTGCAGGTTGGCGAGGTGGGTGGGGTGGGCTTGGCCAGCCTGCAAACTGCCATCAGCCCCTCACCCAGGCTGGCCAGGCATGCCAGCAGGTGGACATCCTCCGAGGGATCTCACACTGTGAGAGGGTACAGGCCGGGCTGAGGGACCCCCCCACCCTGAGTGCACAATATATTGTACACCAGGCTCCTAGTGTATTATATTCTTGAAATTTGCTAAAAGAGTAAGATCTTCATCAAGCTCTCTCAAATGTTTTCAGCACACAAATACACATACACATAGTAACTATGTGAGCTGATGGATATGTTAATTAGCTTGATTATGATAATCACTTTATAATGCATATGTATATCAAACAGCATGCTGTACACTTTAATATATACAATATTTTTCAATCAGACCTCAACAAAGCTGGGTAGTAAATAATAGAAAAAAGTAATTCTGTTTTTATATACTAAATTTACACATGAAAAATGAAATTTAACTATGCAATACCGTTTTCAATTGTTCCAAATAAAATACTTAACTATAAATCTAACAAAATATGAGCAGGACCTTCATGCTGTATATCACAAAATGATGATGAAAGAAACCAAAGCAAACCTGAATAATGGCAGAAATTTCTCATATTTGAGGACTAGAAGATACTACATAGCAAAGATGTCATCTCTTCAAATTAAACTACATGTTTAACAGGATTCCTATCAAAATCCCAACAAAGTTTTTGTAGGCAAAGACAAGCATTTTATACCATCTATGTGGGCAGAGAAAGGCCTGAGATAAACAAAGCAATTTTGAGAAAGAACACCAACATGGGAGGAATCACTGTGCCAGCCGTATGGTTTATTATGGAGCCTCTATATAGCATATAGAGTAATCTAGATGGTGTGGTACTGTCAGAGGGAGAGGCTCATGAGTTAATGGAATAGAATGGAAAACCCAGAGGTAGAGTCATAGAAATATACTCAGTTTATTTTTGACAGAGGTTCAAAGTCAATTCAATGAAGAAGAGCTAACCTTGTTATGAAACAGTGCTAGAGCAACTGGACATACAAAGGCAAGAAAATGAACTTCAACCTAAACTTGACATCTCATATAAAAATGATCTCAAAATAGATTACAGATTTAAATGTAAAACCATAGGGTTCTTAGAAAAAATAAAAGGACAATCCATAAAAGGGAAAACTGATAAATTGGACTTTATCAAAATTTAAAACTTTTGCTCTATGAAAGATCCTTTTAGAGGATGAAGTAAAAATTTACAGAGTGGGATAAAATATTTGTAAACTACACATCTGAAAAAGGATGTGTATCTAGAATATATAAAGAACAATCAAAACTCAACAGTAAAAAGCAAACTATCCAATCAGAAAATGGGCAAAATACATGAACAAACATTTCACTGAAGAAGATAATATAGAGGGTGAAGAAGTATATGAAAAGACGACCAATACCAGAAACCATTAAGGAAATACAAATTAAAAATCACAAGATATCACCACCCAGCTATCGGAACAGCTAAATAACAAAGTGATGACATCAAACTGTGACAAGGATGCCGAGAAACTCTGTCACTCATGTATTGCAAAAGGTAATGGTCACTCTGGAAAACAGTTTGGCGCTTCCTTTTAAAACTCTTGGGCATTTATCCCAGAGAAATGACAATTTATGTTCCTGAAGAAATGTGCATACAAATACATGCTCAAGCAGCTTTATTTATGATAGCCCTCTTCTCCAGTGGGTAAATGGGTGAATAATTAAACTCTAGTACAGCCATGCCTACGGAATACTATTCAGCAATAAAAAAGAACCAACTATCAATACATACTTGGATGGATCTCAAAAAATTAGGCTGTGAAAAAAGTAGGTCCCATGCATATAAATACTGTATGACTCCATTTATAAATATTCATAAAATAAAATTATATAGATGAACAACAGACTAATGACTTCAAAGGGTTAAGGAAGGGAATGGATACAAAGAGATAGTAAAGAGAGCCTTGTGGTATTCATAGAGTTTAATAAATTGATTGTGGGATAGTTTAATGAAGTTAACATGGTAAAAATTGCATTCAATTATACACATAGATACACACAAATGAGTACATGTATAGTTAATCACATCCAAATAAGGTCTGTGATTGTACCCATGTCCATGACCTGGTTTTGATAGTGTACTATAGTTATGCAAAATGTAAACAGTGGGAGTGGCTGGGCGAAGCAGGGACACACTTGTGAATCTATTAATATTTTGTAATAAAAGTATTTTTAAAAATACACAAATCAGTTTTTCTTTAATAGTCAGAAAGTTTTCATTATTCTTTGTTTCAAATATCCATATGACTAGACCAACCACAAATTTAATGAGACAAGTGTACCTCTTGTCAGTTCATAAACTGAAGTTTCAGTAACTCTTATTTGCAAAATATAAATAAAGTAGGAGAACTTAACACATTTTTCTCTCAAGAATTCTGTTACCCTTCACCTTGGCTATTCTACCAAACGGATAACATGGGTAAACAGGGGAACCTGACATTTCTGGGCCTCCCTGGATATAAGTCACCCAATTTTAATTTCTCCTTAAATAGAATTTTTTAAAAAAATAGTTAATATGTTTTGAGCACTAAACTACTCAACTACCTGCCTCACAGTAGAAGGTAAGAAGAGGGCTTATAAGAAATTGGAAAATATGGTCTTAGTTCATATTATTTAAGATATAGGGAATTTATAGCATGGGGGGACCTGGAGAGTACTATGCTAAACAAAATAAGCCAGTCAGAGAAAGACAAGCATCATATGATCTCATTCATATGTGGAATCTAATGAACAAAATAAACTGATGAACAAAATAGATCCAGAGACACAGAAGCAGAGAACAGACTGATAAATCTCAGAGGGAAGGGGGGGGGGCAGCGAGGGGAGTGGTGGTGTGGGGAGAGATTAACCAAAGAATTTATATTTATATGCATAACCTGTGGACACAGACAATAGTGTGGTGAAGGCCTGGGGGTAGGGGACAGTTGCAGTGTGGAGGGGGTCAATGGGGAAAAAGGAGACATCTATAATACTTTCAACAATAACGATAAATTAAAGTTAATTAATTATTTAATTAAGCTTCAAAAAAGATATAAGGAAAATAATGCATAACGATGCTGTTTAAGCATTTGAATATGTGTTTGGAAGACTAGAACAAATGGCAGTAGAATAAGTATTCACATATGGATATTTGGTTTGATCTGAATAGTGTGATTGATTGGAGCTCTAGGCTTGCCGGGGAGCCTGTGGCTTTGGAATTTGTGGCTACAGTACCCTCAGCGTGACACCAACACTATCACTACTACTCCTGGTGACTGCTATTCATTCAGCACGGTGTGACAGACACTGCTAAGCACTCACAAATATCATCTCATTTAATCTTCACGAGAACTATGTGAGATGGCATTCTTATCCAGATTTTGAAATTGAAGAAATTGAGATGTCTAGATACTTTCCAAGGTCAGCCAACTAGAAAATGTCAGAATTCAGATTGCAACTCAGGTCATCTGATTTCTAAATTCAGACTCTAACCACTATTCCACGTGTCTTCCCTGAAGCTTGTTTAATTTTTTAAAAATATATTTTATTGATTTTTGTACAGAGAGGATGGGAGAGGGAATAGAGAGTTAGAAATATCGATGAGAGAGAAACATAGATCAGCTGCCTCCTGCACACTTCTAACTGGGGATGTGCCTGCAACCAAGGTCCATGCCCTTGACCGGAATTGAACCTGGGACCCTTGAGTCCGCAGGCCGATGCTTTATCCACTGAGCCAAACCAGCCAGGGTCCTGAAGCTTGTTTTAAATCCTCTGTTTGCTGCTCTTTTACAGGAATCTCACTAGCTGTCCACCAGACCTCAGGGCTCTAGGCATTTGACTTCATATTTTTTCTGCTCTTCCTGCTTTCTCCAACAAATTCCATGTGGAGGACGGAGCAGCATTGGAAGGGCAGATAAGGGAGATCTTCCTGCAGAGCTTGGTGTGAATAGTTAGGTGGATAAGTGATGGAGGCAGATGGTGAGAGAAGTGTGTGTGTGTGTTTCCCCTCCAGTGATTTAGTTATAAAGGTAAAGCTAGTTAGTAAAGTAATTGAGCCTCTTTCTCAGGTTTTTAAAACTAAAACATTTCCTTCTGTAGTGGTCTAAAGCCTGAGAATATTCAAGGACAAAGGACTCTCTGGACAGATTCCTCTATTCCTCTGCACCCCTTGGTGGTTTGATCGAGGCTTGCTTCTAAGCAAGACTACCATTTCCTTCCAAGTTATCGATTGTTGTGAAACAAACTACCTCCACGCGTTGCACATTGTTATCTCCCAGGGCTCTGTGGGCTGCCTGGCCCGAGCTAAGCAGTCTCACTCAGGGGCTCTCACACAGTTGAGGTCAGTGGCTGCGTCTGGAGTTATTGGAAGGCTTACTCCCTGGAGCCTAAATGTGAGTGGCTGGGAAGCCTGGGGCACCCTGGGCTTTTCTGCATGGAGCCTCCCCACCCAGCTAGCATGGGGTTCCTCACAGCGTGGTGGTCTCAGCGTAATTAGTGGTTGTGCACTGGGCCTGGCTTGTACCAACATGTCAGAGCTGATTCTGTGTGTTTCTTTCCAACCCTGCATTCAGTGCTGTCGCTTTGGTAGCTGGAAATTGGCCATAGTAGAAGGGAGTATTTTTACCATGAAAATGAACAAATACTGCAAATCGGGTTTTTTCTCTTCTCTTCCCACCCCCCACCCCCAGACAGCCAGGTTGCCAGCACATGAATTTATATGGCGGTTGGCTCCCGGCCCAGAATAAGTGAGCCAAGACAACCCAAGAAGAAGCAGCAAAGCTTCTTAGAACCTAGCCATGGGAATCCCCAAACGTCACTTTTTTCTTATTCCATTGGTCAAACCAGTCCCTAAAGCTAGCCCTAATCCAAGAGGAGGAGAGCTATCATCCATGTCCCATGCAAGAGTAGCGAAGAAGTTGTGTAACACAGGACCTGATACAGAGTAGGCACTCAGTAAGAACTTGGTGAATGGATGAATGCGTCAAGTCACCTAAACACTAATCCATATGCCCTTAAATCACTTTTAAGTATAAAGCTTCCTGGGAAGTTTTATTTCAACATCAGAGAGGCCAATGAATTTTATGTCCTCAAAAGCCCTAAATCTAAACATCCTTGATATAGACCTACTCACCCTCTGCCTGCAGGTATTCACAGATCTGTGTATTCAAGCTTATCTACTCGACTGCTGCTGTACACATGACAATGGCAGAATGCTGTGTTACAGATGTTTTTATACTATTTATATTTGCTTTGCTTCCTTAAGTAAACGACAAATTCCTTAAGAGTGTTCTCATGTGTTTCTTTGCCACTCCTCCTTCCTGCCGTGCCGAAAACAGGTCATTATACATGTACCTACACACAAATGCTTACAAGATAAATGATGGTTAGAAATTATCAGCCTTAAAAGGGAAGGAAAGAAGGAAAGGAAGTAAAAATTCTTAATTGCTATGTTTCAGACTCTTCCCTACATGTTCTAATTTAACCCTTATGTTTGCCCAGTGAAGTAGGCATTATTATTTCCACTTCACGGGTCAGAAAAATGTGTCGCAAGAAGTTTCAGCAGTCTGGTCAAGGCTACAGAGAAGTGAAGGAGCTGGGATTCAAATGCAGACCCGCATGACTCCAAGGCCTGAGCTTTATGCTCCACCCTCACCTGCCCCTATTCTCTCTGCCTCCCTCCGTAAGGACCTAGGAGAGTCATAAAAATGCTGATGTTTCTAAACCCCAAGAGGGGAGCAGTGTTTCAAGTTCTGCTTTTGCTTTAAAAAAGTGTCCTTTAAAAACTTGGGAAGATAAGAAGTTTAAAATACATCAGGAAGGAAGTGAGCCTGGTAGCAGGGAGGTCAGTTAGAGGGTTATTGCAATGGCTAAGGCGAAGGGCATTAGTAGGTTGGACCAAGGTGGTGGTAGTGGAGTGGAGTGATGTGAAAATTCTTGAGAGATACTAAGAAGATGGAATCACCAGGCTAGTGAATGATTGGTTTGTGCAGGTGCTGATCACTCACTGTAAATCATCTGGCTGCACCAGGAGGGTGAGGCTAACGAGAGGAGGCCTGTGTGGGAGGCTTCTATAATCCTGGAAGAAGGTGATAAGGGCTTGTTAAACTAGGAAAATAGCCATGGAACTGAAAGGATGCATGAATTTGAGAGGCAATATGGAGACAGAATCTATTGGTTGTGTTGTCCAACTGGATTAGGGAATGAGAGGACAAAGGAGCAGTCAAGGGTAAAGTCCAGAAATCTGTTATGAAATCTGTTATGGACAACCAGATGCTTTTCATTAAGCTAGGGACACAAAAGGGGGAGCAGATTTCAGGTAAGGATAAACTCTGGATGCGCCAAGAGAGCGGTGAGCGTGTCAGCAGACGCTGGCAGCCAGTGTGCAATTGCATTTATAATAAAACATCCTTATCTTATCTAATGAGATTCTTCCTCCGTTCAGAGGTTAAAAATGAACATACCACTGGCCAGTGTGGCTCAATGGGTGAGCATCAACCTATAACCAGGAGGTCATGGTTCGATTCCTGGTCAGGCCACATGCCTGGGTTGCAGGCTCAGTCCCCTGTGGGGGGCATACGGGAAGCAGCTGATTGATGATTCTCTCTCACAATTGATGGTTCTAACTCTCTCTCCCTCTCCCTTCCTCTCTAAAATCAGCATATCAATATATGTGTGTATATATACTTACATTTAAAAAGGAACATACCAAATACTATGTGTAGTAGGATTGTGTGTCAGGTAATGAAAGGCTTTTGCAAGTCTCAATATTTTCACTTCACAGCAGTTCACCTCTCTCCAAAAGCCATTTATCACCCTGTAGGCGCCTCTGTCATAACCAAGATGTCTTTATTGAGCCTCCAAAGCTAATAAGAGATGTCTGATTCAATCAGGGACAGTGACTCATGTAACCCATCGAAAGTGTTGTGGGGAGACTTTAGTGGTTCCTCAGGCCACAGGTCCGCCAGCACATAAACACACACACACACACACACACACCCCAAAACTCATGCTCACTTTCTTAGAAGCCAAGACAGGCACAAAGAGAGGTTTGCACACTTCTGCCCCCCACAGCAGGACAACATTGTTTACACAGGTGCCTGCATGTCAGGGCAGGAAGCGGGGCCCCTTTGTCTCCAGCTACTCTCTGAGGAAGGGGGAAGCATTCACTTCGTTGGTGAATGAGCAAATAAAGGCTCTTGAGAGAGGGCTGCCTTCCCCACGCACCAGCCTTTGCCATGAGATCCCACAAGAGTTCTACGGAAACACAACGCCAGTGCTTAGGAAGGCAAAGGGGACAAGAGAGTCCCAACCCAAAGGAAACCATCTGTAGGCACTTCCCCAGTGTGCCTCTTACACAATAGGCACCGAAACCAAGCTCGGGTGAGAGTTCCCTGCCCACGGTGAGCGCCCCCACTTTCGCGCTCAGCTGCGTGGGGTGCTCCTCATCCAGCCCAGGGCCCGCCGCGCCGCCCCCCCCCCAGGTGATACCAGATGCCTGGGAATTCACTGGCCTCCTCACCCAATCCTGAGTCCCTGGACCTGACTCCACCTTTACCCAGAAATGCCCCAAACATAAAGCTTTCTTGGGTGAAAAGCCACGAAATCAGAGCTTGCTTACCTGAGAGAAGGTCCTGGTGGCCGGCAGCAGGAAAAACAAGTCCTCACAGAAGTGACAGGGACTCACAGGACGAATCTGTTGGTTTCAAAAGAAGAAAGGTGACTTCATCCCCGGTGCCCTGGAGTTGAAAAGAGCAACCAGTGCTCCCTGGCTGAGCCAACTCTGCCTCATTGGCGATGACTCCATCCAAATTATGCAGCCGCTGCCCAGACATGCTCACACTCCAGAAGGTAAATCTCTGGAATCTGACCAGCCCTGTTTTCAAAGAGCTTCAGCAGGTCCTGAAGCGCCAATCGCCTTACCCAGCACCAGGGACAGAAAAAAACAAACACTATTTCCCTGATTTCCCTGCGCCGTATCATTGTCGCCCAAGAACCCCACTGTCTGGAAAACAGCTCCCAGGGAAGGAAAACAGGTATTTAAATTCCTGAGAGGTAAAAATTTTGCAGGAAGGAGGGTAGAGAAAAGAAGCAAATATATTTCAGTCAGGATGAGGGCCATTAAGAAGCTGAAAATAGCCCAGTCAGCATGGCTCAGTGGTTGAGCATCAGTCAATGAACCAGGAGGTCACAGCTTCATTCCCAGTCAGGGAATGCCAGGGTTGTGGGCTCAATTCCCAGTATGGGGTGTGCAGGAAGCAGCTGATCTCTCTCACCATTGATATTTCTACCTCTTCCTCTCCCTTCCTCCCTGAAATCAATTTAAAAAACAAAAACAAAAACGTTTTTCTTAAAGAAACTGGAAATGGTCACCTTGCTAAAAAGTTTCCAGAGCTGGTGGATTGATAAGCATACAAAGGTGACAAGTCAGTGACAGTCTGGACTTTGCAGAGGGGGAGGTATTTAGTTAAGCAAAAGGATGAGTCACTTTATGGAAAGTGCAATAGCCTTTCTAATGGAGGCAGCCAATCTCTACTTTCCTTTTACTGAACGTGGTGTCACTCAGCCAAATTGGGATCACTGTAACGTTAACATATCAGCTCAAAACATGCTCACATTTCACCAAGAAGACTTGGGAAAGGGGATGTTTAGAGAATTTTCTCTTTTGTATGTTAAGGTGAGGCTGGACAATTGAATTTGTAACATGGGATTCAAAGTCACGTCAAACTATCCGGTGAGCCAGGCACCTGTTCTTGATGCCATGTGCTTGGGCTAAACTTTGGGCAGGACTTCTGACTGTGGCGCTAAGGCAAGGAACAGTAATGGTGTGACCTCTGTTGGAAGTGGGGCAGAGGATCGAGCCTGCTGCCCAGTGCCCTTTCCCTCTCACCCCTACTTCAGGAGACTGGAAGGGGACTTTGGGTCACTCGGCATGTGTTCAATTTCTTGTTGAGCTATTTTGAGACTTTGGAATCTTCTTGTGTCAAGCTTCACTCCAGAGAGAGTAAAATGAGAGAAAAAAAATCTCTTTCTTTTTGGATAGAGATATTCAGGCCCGATATTAAAAAGGCTTTTTTGAACTCAGAGATTTAAGAAATATCAACATGGTAACCTAGCCAGGTAGCTCATTTGGTTGGAGCATTGTCCCGATGTGCCAAGATTGTGCGTTCAATCCCTGGTCAGAGTACATACAAGAATCAACCCATGAATAAGTGGAACAACAAATCAATGTTTCTCTCTCTCTCACACTCTCTCTCTGTAAAAATTAATTAATTAATTAAAAATATTTTTTAATTAAAAAAATCAATATGGCTTATAAAAGGAACTTGTAAGTCGTCTAGTCAAGGTGTAAATAACAAGAAAAGTAGAAGAGAAGCAGAGTTTCATCAATGGTAAGATGAATAAAAGGACAGGAGTCATTTTTATGCACTTCATCATAGTCTCCTCACAGCCTAGTACACAAAGCAGCACACAATTGGCACTCAGCAGGTAGAAAGTAAATAGAGTCAGACAGCCCCATTCCAGTTCCAGATTTCTAGAACAGATCTGTTGAGTCACCATCTGGTAGACAAGGCAGGCGCAGAAAGTATGAGGCAGGAGGTCTTATGGAATGCAAGAGGAACTTGCATGTGTTTTGCCCCAGCCCCCAGGTTCATTGCCAAACTTAGAATAGAGCAAAGAAAGCCAATTTCTTCTGGACCTGGAAGCCTCCTTTGTTCACTCTGTTCCCCTATACATCAGCTAGATTCCAGGATCTTTCCCCAGGGCCGGGAATCTAATGGGAAATTTGCCAACTATCTCAATGTTTGTTCTCAACATTCTATCATACAATTTTCAGACTTAGAGATGTGTTGAAAAATTTTACAATTAACACGCATATACTCACCACACAGTTTCTTCAATTGACATTTTATTGTATTTTTATTACGTATTGATTTTTGGTCCATTCCTCTATCCATCCAGTAACTGATTTAATTAATTTTGTTATTGTGTTCCAAAGTAAGTTGTAGATATTGATTCCTCTCAAATGTTATTAAACAGAGTTCAATGTTTATTTAAAATTTTTTTCCAGTGCTCTCATATCGTTTCCCCCTCCTACCAACAACACATAAGAGTTTTAGTTGTTTTATATCCTTCTGATGACACTTGCTGTAGTAGTTATTTCAACACCACTTGCTGAAAAATCTTTCCTTTCCCAGTGGGTTGCTTTGACATCCTTGTTGAAAACAAATGTGTAAATGTGGGTTTATTTCTAGGTTCTTTACTCTGTTCTATCAGTTTGTTGGTTATGCCGGGGGCAGGGGAGAGGGGGGCGAAATATGGACTTGTACCACACTGTCTTGATTACTGTAGTTTTAGGGTAAACCTTGAAGTCAAGTCATATAAGTAATACAACTTTGACTTCTTTTTTTAAGATTTCTTGAATATTCTAAGTTCTTTGCATTTCTAGAGAAATTTTAGAAGCAGCATGCTAATTTTGATAAAAAAGCATAGAATTATTATTAGGATTGTACTAAATTCATAAATCAACTTGGCAATTCTCATATTAACAACATTGAATCTTTCAATCAATTAACTTGGTAAATCTCTCCATTTATTTGCATTGTTAATTTCAGCATTGTTTTGTTGATTTTCTCTTTGTCGTTGATTTTCAGCACTTTGACTATGACATGCCTAAGTATTTTTATTTTTATTTTTTTTATATTAATCTTTCTTGGTGTTTTTTGAGGTTTTGGTGTCTGGAATCTGTCTTTTACCAAATTTATTAACTTTTCATTTATTATTTATTCAAATATGTTTCTGTGTCATCCTTTCTCTCTTCTCCTCTTGGGACTCTAATTATAACACATAGACCTTTTGGTATTATTGCAAATATCTTTTGGATCATTTCTACTGATCTACTAATTCATTGACTTTTCCTTCTTTCATCTCCCTTGTGCTTCTTGAGAACATCCATTGAATTGTTATTTCAGCTATTTATTTTTTAGTTTCTATATCTGACCCTTCGTCCTTGCTCTAGAGTCTGTCGAACATTTGACCTTTCAGTTTTAATGCTATTTTTCAATTCTGACTTTAGAATTTGAGAAGACCACCTTCAACCAGAAATTGCTGCAAAATTGTGCCATTGCAGGTCAGGTGGTCTGCCTGGCAGGTGTGAAACTCTGGTGACTGGGGCATAAATACCTATCACCACCCATTTCTCCTATCTCTCCATCTTGTCTCAGGGGAACTGATCAGCAACACAGCACTGAGCCTAGTTGTTTTTTTACCCAGGTGGCACAACAGAAGCTCCCAGGAGGCTGTAAAATACCTATTCTTAGGTCCTGCCCCCAGAACAGTGAACTTAGAAAGGAGGGAGGGTGATGATGTTCAAGCATTGTTATTTTTGTCAGAGTGCCCCAGGGACCTGGAGTATGACCCAGGGTGAGAAATATCAGTGAGGCGGCTTGATGGCCCATCCCCCTGGGCTGTGGGTGGATCTGAAGTGTCCCTTGCTGCTACTGCTGAAGGCAGCATAGAGGAAAGTGCCAGGCATTATGATAAAAGAGTCTATGGGTTGAATCCCTGCTTTCCATTTACTGGTTGTGTGACATTGGCTAAGTTACTGAATGTCTCTGGCATTCCATTTAGCTAACAGTAAAAGAGACAAAATAAGAGAACCTATGAGACTCAATGAGACACCATATATAAAGCAACTGGCACACAGTGAGTACCTAATAGCCATTCTCTCCTTCCCACCCTGCACACCCCCTGCCCCCACCCCCCCACTCCCACCCTACCTCCATGTGCAGAGTCAGCTACACGCAGCTTGGTTTTGTGCTTGTTCTCCTTGGTCTGACCGTGACCATGAATCAGTCTGGATTTGCAGCCCTGGACCCTGGATCGGACATTTTGATCTCAGCTTTTGAACTTGATCTGGCTCTTCTTTCCTGCCATGCAGGTTCTGGGCCCAGTTTCCATCACCTGTCTCTGTTGCTCAGCTCTAAGCCCCAGTGGGCCAGTTTCTAAAAGTAACTGGCCCCCTGTTGCTCCAGCTCCAGCTGAGTTTTAGCACCAAGAGGGGGTGGGACTAATTTTAGACTTGTCCTAAACTAACATCTGAGAAAAGGCAAGGCCAGGCAAGTCCAATCTGTCTTCTTCCTATTTGGGGTGGAGTTTACAGAGAAAGGTTGGGGAGATCTTGCCACAGGGTTTGTGTTTCTATATTCTGTATTAAGCCAGGCACCTTATATGGAAGCATAATACAGGAAACTGTATGCCTCAAAATCTATTTGGATTTGAGCCTCAGGTGTTGTGCTGAGTGGGAGTAATGACAATGTAAATTGGAATTTTTGATATGCTAATACTTGTTCTCAGCTGGGATGGGTTGTTAGGTAGGGACAGGACCAGGCCGGTGTGAGCAGAGCCCTGGGCCTGAGACCCTGCAGGGAAGATGCTAATGAAGAGAAAAGAGAGCATAGGTTATTGATTTGTTTGTGTTTTAGAGAAGCTGAGAGGAAATAAGGTGAAGCAATGCCATGACTGAAAGCCCTAATTGAGAGAATTAGGGATGGCACAGCAGCTCCTAGAACAGCCTGGCGCAGAGGAGGAGTTGAATAACTGTTGGTTGCACGAGTGTGGAATGAAAGGCATCTACGGTGGGGAAGAAGAGATGTTTTGGGTTGCCTGGGAGTATCTTTGCTTTGGCAGGAAGAGCAACGAGCTCACAGCAAATTGGGCATCAAAGGGATACACAGCATCAGAAGTATTTATGACCTCTGGGTAGAGGGAAATTAGCACTTATGTGGTCAGGCCTCCAAAGTAGGGTTGGACCTACAGGACTAAGAGATAAACAAGGCAAGGAGGAATAGTGAAAAGAGTAGAGGCTGTGTGGAGTGAGTCAAACTAGTTTCCCCATTCCACCACTTAATGCTGGGTGATCTTATGTGAAGTACTCCACTACTCTCAGCCACAGTTTCTCCATATATTTATTCAACATTCACTAACATATGTTTATTAAAGATTCACCAACAATTTATTGAGCATCCATTTTATGTGCAGGACACTGGGTTACTGTAGTGAACAGATAAGTTTCTTGCCCATGTGGACAAAAAAGGGACCACATAACTAAACCTGACAAGCTCAGAGGAGGCTTGTTGGGTGATCCTTACAAACTCAGACATCGGATGGTCTGAAATTAAACTTCCTCACTAAAGAGGAGTCATGGTTGAGTAGTCATGTTAGCCTGATACCTTCCTTCACAGGGGTCAGTGTTTACCTAAACTGAACCTGTCTATTGTCTTTTTTGCATCTACACTAACAGACGACATACCTTTGCAATGTCAGAGTAATCCCCTTTTGCCAAATCCTTCAGGGCACCATCTGTCACCAGATCATGAGATCTCAGAACCTCTCATTCTTATCTGGTTCCCCCACATACCATCTCTTTGTGCTGTCAATGTGCATTGTAGCTATCCTATACCCACCCATGTAAAGGAAATATGTGTCTATTCATTTTACTTTTAATCTCAGAGATGTTTCTGCTTTGCTTTCTCTTGCCTCCCTAATCTGCAATCGAGGGATTTCACATAGCCCCCTTATGTCTTCCTTTGATTCTAATGTATAAAATAAGCTGCAAAACTGCCATTTACCAGAGCATTTTCTCAATCCGTTGAAATTTTGCTTCCCAGCAATTGTAGTCAGTTTGGCTCAAATGAACTCATAAAAATTCTCTACAGGTTTGGATGTAGAGGAGCAAGCAAGAGAAAAGAATAAGATAAAGGCAGATGGTGGAAAAGAAAGTCCACAGAATAACAGGATGGAGGGCTATTTGGATAGGAAAACAGCCTGTGAGGATGTCTCTGGAACTGAGCTCTGAATGGTGAGGAGCACGCAGAGGTAACAGCAAGCGAAAAGACCCCCAAATAGACACATATTTCCTTCACATTGGTGGGTATAGGATAGCTACAATGCACATTGACAGCACAAAGAGATGGTATGTGGGGGAACTAGATAACAATGAGAGGTTTTGAGATCTCATGATCTGGTGGGAGATGGTGCCCTGAAGGGTTTGGCAAAAGGGGATTACTCTGACATTGCAAAGGTATGTCGTCTGTTAGTGTAGATGCAGAAAAGACAACAGACAGGTTCAGTTAAGGTAAACACTGACCTTTGTGACCAAAGACTTGACAGGTTTGAAGATCAGAAAGATGGTCAGTGTGGCTGGAGTGAGGAGGAAACTGGTCTTGAAAGGAATGTCAGGCCATAAAACCTAACAAAGCCCTGCCCTGTGGAAGGGCAGGGGGCTTTGTTCTGACACTGGCACCTTGAAACACCTGGGGTAAGGGTAGATAAAAAGAATTCTCCCTTCAGTGCCTTGGGGGGGCGGGGGGAGTATATTTGCAAATAAAAAAACCTCAAGGGGCAGTTATAAAGCAAGGTTTTGTGAGTTAGGGCTGCCCTGGATTTGGGATTTCGGACACCTGAGAGTCCGCGCGTATTATTAAAACTGTGATTTCTTCACCTCTTCAAAGTGTCTTTTAGTTTTTTGGTCTTTCTGCAACATGTTGGTTCCCTGGCCTGGAAACTAATCGATTACTGGCTCTTGCCTCCAGTTAGAGGATGGGGTTATGGACCCAGGGGCGCAGGACAGACCTCCGAAGGCGCTCCCTGCTGATTTTAGCAGAATTAAACGGGGGGGGGGGGGGGGGGGGGG
>PVJC01040765.1:0-15640 GCA_004026665.1 Murina feae | reverse complement strand
TGCGCGCGCCTCCGTACCTCTGTACTTTGCTTCCGCTGCTGCTCTGAGTCTCAGACTCTTCTCTGGTTGTAGGATTTTCACTCAGCCAGCCATCCTGTGGGTGCGAGGGGTGTCCGTGTGTTCTTTTCGTGGTTTTTCTGAAATAGTTGTTCACAGCTGCATATGCGGTGTCTACCCTATGCCGCCATCTTGTTTCTCCTGGACTGAGACTTCTGAGGGTAAGTCGTAAAAGACATTGTGGCCCTTATCTTGTGCTTTCTCTGAGGTCAGTTGCTCTAAGGCAGTTTCTCAACCTCAGTACTATTGACATTTAGGCCAGATAATTCTTTGTTGTGAAAGATGTTTAGTGATATCCCTGGTCTCTACCCGCTAGTTGTCAGTAGCAACCCCCAGTGTCCCCCCCCACACACACACCAGTTGTGACGGCTAGAAATGTCTGACATTGTTAGATATTCCCTGCGGCAGGGTACAGCTCTCTGTTGAGAACTACTACTTGAAGGGAAGTTTTAGAAACTGAAAAGCTGGAAATTGGTTGCATTGCACATACTTCCATTAATACCATTTTATGTTCTCCCCATCAATAAGAAAGCGATATTGTAAGAAACTAAATTTCGTTTTAAAATACCATGTATAGTGCAAATAGTAAATAAATTTTTTTGAAAAATCTCAAAATATTATGTAGACATTAAAACAAGGTATTTGAGAACTAGTAGTGATATTAAAAGAAAACTCACAATGTTTTAAATGTTATGAGTTTATAAAGTCAATTTTAAATACCGTTCTACTCTGAAGAATATATGGTTTTCAAAATGTATTTTTATTGATTTCAGAGAGGAAGGGAGAGAGAGATAGAAACGTCAATGATGAAAGAGAATCATTGATCTGTTGCTTCCTGTACACCCCCAAAGGGAGGGAGGGGGTTGAGTCTACAACCTGGACATGTGTCCTGACCAGGAATCAAACCATGAATTCCTGGTTCCTAGGTCAATGCTCAACCACAGAGCCACGCTGGCTGGGCTGAAAAATATTTTTTGAGGTTCCTAAATCAAAATTTGAGCTCTAGTTTTTGCATAAAGTTGCCTTTGTTTTCATGTTATTTCTAGGAAGGGGCAGAGCATAAGCATCAAAACTACATGATACGTGCATCTGTGTCTGAATTTAGAAGAGAGAGAAAGTAGGTTTGTGTAGTAGAGGGACATGTGTATCGAAAAGAATTTCCAGTATGGTATTTATTGTAATTTATATCAAGTATTACTAGGTAAAGGGAAGGTATCAAGTTAGTAATCTGAATTACTTAGTTATTTAGGGGGCACATTTTGAAGGCAATTAGTAACTGGAATTCATTTGGAAAAAAGCCTCAAATCATATGATTTGTGGAAGAGTAAATATTTCCATTGATTTCCAAAAATAAAACTGTGTTTATCTTGTTACCCATTATTGAGGGCTCATTTTTCCTTATTAACACCACATGGGGATTAGAAATGTCACCTATGACCACTGAAAGAAATTGTAAAATTACTTATGAATAAATTATTCCGAGACTTGCCAGATGGTTATTTTTCATTCTGTTGGGGAAAATCCAAATTGTCTTCTGAGGACAATCCTGAAGAGGAGGGGGAGGGTCTAGAGGCCTGAAATCCTGGTTCCTGGGGGGAATGGGGGGGCTCGGTCTTGGACTCTGGGTGCGGCCCTTGACTCCTGAATCCCAGGTGGAAGGCGGAAGAAAAGGGCCTGGTGGGAGGGACCTGAGAAGACTCAAAGCTCCACCGTGGGGAGATGGGGTGGGCGTGTTTGAGAAATGAACTATCCATTAGACCGATCATTTGGAATCTAATAAAACTGATGTGAAACAACCACAGGGTGACTCCCTGAGGGTGGGGGTGAGTGTGGTGGATGCGGGTGGGGGGTGTATGATGGAACCCAACCTGCTATTTCTGTAGACACGGGGACAGAGGCCAAACATGCAGCCCCCACACAGGTGACAGTTCAGCTTCTAGGAAAACGGTGTGTAGGTTCCTCTCTGACGATAATTCCAATGGGTGTTTTTTCTTCTCCCCTCACACCTCTAAGCAATGAGCTCAATTCGGACATGATCTGCCTGGAGATGCTATCGGATCCCAGAGGTTAAAGGCTCCGTCCTGCAAGACTGCACTCCTCCTCCCCTTCAGATGCCAGTCACAGTCCAGGTGGTCACCCGTGCTTCTGACCACCAGCTATGGGTTAGAGGTTCCCATGAACCCTCTCCTTGGGCGGGGCGGGGGGGGTCTATTAATTTCCTAGGGATGCTCACAGAACTCAGAGAAACATGTTACTTACTACATGGCCAGCTTGTTATAGAAGAACAGAACGCAGAAGCAGGCAGACGGGAGAGATGCAGAGGGCCAGGTGTGGGGAAGGGACTCAGAGCTGCTGTATCCTCTCTGAAGTCACCCCTCCCCAAATCTCCAAGTGTGCACTCGTTTGTCCTCTCATGCTGTGCGGACGTGGCATTTGTCTGGGTGAGGCAGCACATCACCTTTTTAAGAGGTTGTCTCCCTTCCTCTACCTGCCAGCTCTGCTGACAAAGCATATCGCTCTGCCTTTATCCTGCAACAAGCCAGGTGCCAGTCATGGAACAAACACAGTCTCTGCACCTGTCAAACGCTCAGTTGAGGGGCATCATCATCTTTGGAAGATTGACTGAGGAATATGGAGTTATTAGTCTCTTTTTGTAAACATAACTGAAGATTTCCTCTCGGATTACGTCTGTCGGAGCAGCATACCAGGCTGCTTTATGCTCTCCTTCCTCCTTTGCTAACAGTGAACTGCATTTTGGTTTTGTGAAGGATGCTCTGAGGAAAGAACCACCTGAAACACACTATTATATTTGTATAAAGAGGTTGATAGGACATCTTTGCCACATTATAAGTGTCTTCTTGATAAACATACACAGGAGGAGGAACTTTTCTCTAGTTTTATTATGTGAATAATTATGCCTCTCTCCAGCTCTCCTGAGTACCTGGTTTGCTTTTATTATATGGCTCTTGTGACACATGTCTTAACTGGTTGTTTTTTGTGTAATAGCTTTAGTGGACTCTGAGCCAAATTTGAGGCCCATCTCTTAACCATATTTAGAAAGGTCCTCCTGATAAACATTTTATGCTAACCTCACCCATATTGGATTTCTTATTTATCTTATTTTCTCTTAATCACAGTTGTGGGTATATATTTCCAGGCTGCTTTAAATTCATTGTGGAATAAAGCACATATAAATAAATTTATAAGTTAAACAAAACTATCTTAGTTATGTAGTAAGCCTTTTTTATTTTCTGGGCAGTTGCAGGGGAGGCAAGTATGAATGTATAACAAAACATTCAATTTCCTTAATGACTGTTATTGTGTCCTAGGCACTGCATTTACGATCAGCAGTAAATGAGTGACAGTGACATCCTAATGTTATAATAACTGCTTTTAATGAATTTTATATTTATTCCTTTATTTTGTTTAACCCCATCAGTGATTTTATAAAATGTGAATTAACTATAACTTTGGGAGACTTCATTTGAGTTTATATTCAGGAGAAAACTTATTAAGCAATGTGTTCTGAATTTTAGTTTGGAGAGTCTGATCATCATAAAGATAGCTCCATCTTATGATGTTGTTAATGAAAACAAAGTTTTATTTGTAGTTGTAGTTTTTGTAATGTAATTTGAAGAATCTTCTCAACTTCTAATACTAGTAAGTGAGTCATATAATAAGGGCAAAGTCAAAAGCTGATCCTAGGGTTGCCCTTATTCCGGCAGCTTGGCATCCTGGGAAAAGAGTGAGCATTGAAATTAGATTTGGGTTTGAATCCCACTGCATACTACTTACATGGCCTTGGGTGAGTTGTTAATATTAGTAGGCATTTCTGTTTTTGTTAGTTACAATGTTCAGTTTAGGATGAGTTACATGATTTCTTCTCTCCAAATACTGCATTGATCAGTGGTAGAAACAGGAGGCTGGGTCAGAGCAATTAACTGCTTAAAGCGGTGAGGGTGGGAATGGATTGTATATTTCTGGCTTCAGCAGTTTTTGCTATAATGATTACTATTAAACAGAGAGCAGTTTCTCTAAACAATTCCTACTTATTCTCTTTTGTGAGTAAAATATGTTGTAAAAAGTGGGAGTGGCCCTAGCTGGTGTGGCTCAGTGGATAGAACATTGGCCTGCAGACTGAAGGGTCCTGGGTTTGACTCCAGTCAAGGGCACCCATGCCCAGTTATGGGCTCGATTCCCAGTAGGGGATGTGCAGAAGTCAGCTCATCAGTGATTCTCTCTCATCATTGATACTTCTATCTCTCTCCCTCTCCCTTCCTCTCTGAAATCAATAAAAAAATACATTATTTTTAATCATTTTGGGGAATGTGTGTCCTTTGAAATAAAAATTATTTGTTCTGAGGAAATCATGCAATTATGATAGGAACAGTGTGCAGGCATGGGCAAAAGTAAGTTTACAGTTGTGAGTACATGAAACAAGTTATTCTTGTATTATTTATTTGTTTTACAACTGTAAGTCAACTTTTGCCCACTCCTAAATATAGAGTATAGCCATATAAGTATCATTTGAAAATAATTGTTAATAGAGGTTTTATTAAAGTTTGAGTGTCTGTTTTGTTTTAGGGTAACAGACCAACACAGATGACTTTTGGTTCTAACTTTACTAATGCTCCTATTAAAAGATAAAGCTCACCTTGGCCGGTTTGCACAGTTGTTAGAGTGTCTGCATATGCACCAATGGGTCTCGGGTGTGATCCTGGCCCCAGTCAGGTTGCATTCTGGAGGCAACTAATCAATGTGTTATTACATTGGTGTTTTTCTCTCTCTTTCTCTCTTCCTTCCTCCCACTTTCTCTGAAAAGCGATGGAAAAAATACCCTCAGGTGAGGATTAACAAAAAACACACGACTTGAATTTGAATTGCAGCTCTCCCAATTTCTGTCTATTCCCTGAATATATTACTTAACCTCTATTAATGCCTCAGTTCTCTCATGTGTGAAATGGGAATTATAATAGTGCCTTCTCATAAAGTTGTGATCATTAAAGATGTTTATTCATGTAAAGATCTGAAAACAGTGATTGTCAATAAATGTAGTTTAAAAAAATTTTTTTTAATTCTCCCTTGAGGATATTTTTTCCATTTTTCAGAGTGGAAAGGTGATAGGGAAGGGGGGAGTGAGAAACATCGATATGAGAGGGATACATCAATTGGCTGCCTCCTACACATGCCTCAACAGGGGCCAGGGATCGAACCTGCAACCCAGGTACATGCCCGTGACTGGGAATCGAACCCGAGATCCTTCAATGCTCACGTTTAACCACTGAGTCACAATAAATGTAAGTTTTTAACATTAATGTCAGTTTCTTATTAGATGCTATTGAACTTATCAAAATTGAGAACCACGTGAGCAGTTAAAAGCTTTTCTTCAATATTTCAGATAACTGTTGTTGTAAAATACTCTCTTGTACTTTGTTAAGCATTTATTGAGGTTGTAACACGTGCCAGACATCATTCTGAGTTTTACGCGGCGCAGTAGTGACTAAAACAGATGACGCTTTTTGCCCTCGAGATGTTTACGATGCGTGGGGAAGGCAGACGTTAGTAGTGTCTAATACTGGGCTTTATCACGTTTCGTCCTAACAAACATCCTGCAGGTTGGATGTACACATTATCCTCCTTTTATATGTGAGACTGAGAGAATTTAATTAACTTCTCAAGATTATATAGCTACTCCGCTCGTCCAATACTAAAGCTGCAGCTCTATTTAACCACTCAGCTGGGTTGTAAGTAAACATACAGTAATAAACTAATCGTGGGAGCCTGTAGGTACTGATTAATCCTAACCTGCCTTTTAATTAACAGATACAGGAGGCAAATGGAGATTGAAATATGTATTGTTACTGTGAAGCTGGCATAGAGAACGCCTTCTAATGTTTGGTCGTGCAGCTCAGGTGGGCTTCTTTTGCCACTGAATTTAACCTGCACACTGAGTCACAGGCAGGTCAGCTGGAAACCTGATGACGTCCTTGCTCCAAGAAGCCCCTCCCTGCAGGCTTACAGTGGAGTAGAGGAGAAATAGAGAGAGTTGAAGGGAATGGGCTAGACAGGAGCAATGGCCATTGCTTTCAATCTCAACAGAGCCAGTGAGGGATTTAGAGAGAGTGTAAATTTACTTGGTATTTCCAAAAAGAAGTTAACTTTTTATGGGTTTGTAGGAACAAGGGGAGTAGGAGAGAAGAGAAACAGGCCCCTCCCTTTATGTGGGATAAGGTAGGAAGCAATGAGGGTGTTGTGACAGGGAATGCTCCTTTGGGACCTGTTAGATTCTAACAGAGACATCTCTGAATGGATGGCTATTTAAGCCTGTGCTTCGAGGATAGGATTCAGCTGTGGGGAGAGTGGGAGGGGTAGATATGTGGGGAGAAGAGCATTTCAGGGACCAGAACTGACAGGAGCCTGCATGTTCAGAGCACAGCGTGTCTGAGGGGAAGGAGCAGCGTGGGATGGCCTCTGGTGGTCAGATCACCTGAACCCTGTAGGCTGATAGGAAATTTGCTTTTTATTTTATACTAGTGACCCAGTGCACGAAATTCGTGCACATTAAAAGGGGATTAATTAGAGGAAATATTTTAATATTGCTATTTGCCCTTTCTCTATAATAGAAGTGTCAGAGATTAAAGAAAATTAGTAAAATGTATATGAAAATCTTCCTCCTGTCAGAGTCTGGGGTGCACCATGGAACCCAGAGTCAAGTCTTAAACCACCCACGTGCACCTCAAAATCGCTCAAGACCCAAACCTGGACAGCCCCCCTTCATTGAGCTAGATCCAGACCCGGCCGGCTCCACCCTGTCAAGCCCTGCCTGGTGGTGGGGGGAACCTCAGGTCCCCTGGGTGCCAGGGCAGGGGGGCATGGCCTGAGGTCCCCCATCAAGCCCTGCTGGGAGGAGGGAGTGGCCTGTGATCCCCAGCCTGGCGCTGGGGCAGGGGGCACAGCCTGAGGTCCCCTGGCCTGGTGCTGGGGTGGGAGGCATGGCCTGAGGTCCCCTAGCCCAGCACCAGGGCGGGGGGCACACTTTGAGGGCCTCCCATCAAGTCCCACTGGGTGGCACAGCCTCAGGTCCTCTGGACTGGGGTCAGGGCAGGGGGCATGGGCTGAGGTCCCCCGGCCTGGCACCAGGGAAGAGGGGTGCAGCCTGGGTTCCTCTGGCCTGGTGCCAGGGCGGGGGGGGGAGCAGCCTGAGGCCTCCTGTCAAGCCCTGCGGGTGGAAGGCACACAACCTGACGTCCCCTGTCAAGCCCCATGCAGGAGGTGGGTGGGCACGCAGCCTCAGGTTCCTGCTGATTGCTCCTTAAGGCTTGTTATGGGAACTTAGCCTCAGCTGTGGGTGCAAATTGACCAGAGTGATGGTCAATTTGCATATTCCCTCTTTATTTTATAGGATGCCTAGGAAATTCTTGGAAGGATTGAAGCAGGGGAGTGGTGTCATCTAACTTACATTTTTTAAAAATTGTATTGGATGCTTGTGGAGAGTATATTAGAAGGTAGCAAAATAGACGAGATGGGGAGACCAGTATAGTCAGTCTGGTAATGAGGATGACTTGGGCTGGTGTGGAAGCAGTAAAATGAAGAGAAGTTGAATGAGCCCTGGCCAGTGTGCTCAGTGGTTAGAGTGTCAGAACGAGCACCAAAGGCCCTTGGGTTGGATTTCCGGTCCCATTCAGGACTCTTACGGGGGGCAGCCAATCGACGTGTCCCTTTCACATCAATGCTTTTCTTTCTGTGTCTCTCTCCTTCTTCCTCACTCCCTCCATCTCCCTTCTCCCTCCCTCCCTTCCATTCTCTCTAAAAATCAATGGAAAAAATATTGTCCAGTGGGGATTAACAGAAAAAGAGAGAAGTTGAATTAGAGATGTGTTTGGAGATGGAAACCATGACATTTGCTGATAGATTTGCATGGGTCAGGGGCAGGAGACGAGGAAAGAGAGAAATCGAGGATGGCATTCAAATATCTGGCTCTAGCAACTGGATGAAAACTTCATTTGCTGAGATAAAGGAAACAGGGAGAAATAGTTTGGGGTGTTTTGAACTTGCTAAATTTAGATTGCTTATGTGTTTTTGTATGGAGATGTCAGGTAGGCAGTCACATGCAGAGGAGATTTCAGTGAGACGTGTAGATTTGGAAGTTTTCAGTATATAGATGACATTTAATTTAAAGTCATGAGTAGAGATGAGATCACCGAGAATGAGAATGTGAGGGAGAAAGAGAAGAGGGCCCAGTTCCGTGTCCGAAGAACAACGTGCAGAGCGTGACTAGTGGAGACAGAAAAGGTGCTGCTGCAGAGGATGTAGAAAACCAGTCGAATGCACTGGTAGGGACTCCGGGGCGGACTGTGTTTAGAGAAAGGGAAAGTGGTAACCATGTCCATTGCTGATCCAGAAAAGTGGCCATTGGATTTGATAACAAGAGCTCAGTAAGGACACCAAGAAGAGCGGTGTGAGTAGCTCGAGGAAAGATGGGAGCTGAGGAAATGTCGTGTAGATCTGTGCTTCTCAAACCCTAAGATGTAGATGAATTACCTGGAAATCTTGTCAAAATGTAGATTCTTTTCCCGGGCCTGAGATTCTGCATTCTAAGAGCATCCAGATAATTCCAGTGCAGCTGGTCCGTGGATTAGTGGTTCTCAAATTCCAGTGAATGTTAAAGTCACGTAGAGGGCCTGGCTGGTGTGGCTCCGTTAGTTGGGTGTCGTCCATGCTCTGAAAGGTTGCTGGTTCCATTCCTGGTCAGGGCACATGCTGGGGTGTAGGCTCAATCCCCTGCAGGAGACAGCTGCTCGGTGTTCTGCTCTCACATTGATGTTTCTCTCTCTCTCCCTCTCTTTTCTCCCTCTAAAAATCGTTTAGAAAATAATGCGGAGGGCTTGACCAAGTAGAGATTATTGGACCCACTTCAGACTTTCTGATTCAGTGGATCTGGGATGGTACCTGAAAATTTACATTTCTTTTAAGTTCCTGCATGGTACCAGATCTGCTCGTCTAGGAACCACACTTTGAGAACCACTGGAGAGTTTTTTTGTTTTTTCTAATTTCTTTTTTTAATTGCTTAAAGTATTACACAGAGTGTTAAATAGGTCTCCATTTTTTTCCCCTTCACCTTCCCTCCACTTCCCCTACCCCCCAGTGTCTTGTGTCCATTGATTATGCTCATATGCATGCATACAAGTCCTGCAGTTGAACTGTGATGGGGAGCTGTCAAGAGAGGCAAATAACTAGAGCATTTTGATGCTGGTGAGAAGGGTCCCTTAGGGAGAAACTGATGATATGAGAGAGAAGGGAGCAAAGGAGTCAGCCCTGGAGAAAAGGGGGCAAGATGGGCTCTGAAGCATGTTTCGAGGTCTTGGGTTTTTATAAGAAAGAGCATGCGCCCTTCACTATGGCAAGAGAGAATGCGGAGGAGACGGGTCCATGGGTTTGTAGATTTACTGACAGGCAGATGGAGTTCCCCTTTGGATGGTGTCTGTTTCCTCAGTGAAGACATGGGCTGCTCCTGAGGAAGGAGGGTGACGTCGTCAAAGACTGACTTTGAGTAGGAAAATCAACTTTAAGAAAACATGGCAGTATTGAGAGGTTTATTTGAGGTTAAGAAATTAAGAGTGAAACCAATCTGTGTGATTGTGATTTCTTTCTTTTTTTTAACCACAGTTCGTTTTTCAACCAGAGTCAGGCATGGAGAATTAAATAGTCGAGATCTCCCAGAGTTAGACTTCAGGTGAATATGAGAGAGGGAGAGAGGGATGCAGGGAGGAAAGGCGGAAGGGGAGAGAGAGATTAGAGAAGTGGTACAAGGGAACCTAGACTAGTCTAAGCCTGGTGCTTAGACTTGAGAGGGTGCAGGTTAGAAATAAGCAATGAGCCCTGACCGGTTTGGCTTAGTGGATAGAGCGTCGGCCTGCGGACTGAAAGGACCCGGGTTCAATTTCGGTCAAGGGCATGTTCCTTGGTTGCAGGAGGTGTGCAGGAGGCAGCTGATCGATGTTTCTCTCTCGTCGATGTTTCTAACTTATCCCTCTTCCTTCCTCTCTGTAAAATAATTAATAAAATATATTTTTTTAAAAAAAGAAATAAGCAATGATGAAGAGGTCAATGCATTATCACAGTCAGGTACAAGTAAACTGAAACTAAAAGGCACAGGTTTGTGATGGAAACCAGTGCTGGCATTCAAAATTTGGTAGGCAGGGTAGCTCTTGGAGGTGATAGAGGTCCAGAGTGTGGCACAAAGTGGCTGGATGAGGTGGAGTTTCCTGGAGAGGTCAGGAAGCTGAGACCAGGATGTTGGATATGCCCTCCGGGATAGTGAGTTTGCCAAGAATGATGACAGAAGTTGGGAGTGGAGAGAGACTTTGAGATAGGAACTAACTTTTCAGTGAATGATGGAAAATCCCAGGTCAGTGGATAACAGCAGCAGAGAGGGTTGTGAGCAGGGACTTTTATAACAGAGAGTTAAGGCTGGAAGTGGTAATGCTTGGCAAGGCGGATATCAACCCCACCTGCTAGCCTTGAGGAACCTGGGATATGAGGGAGGGGGTGCCCTCTAGATGCCAGGCTGTGAGGGAAGCAGTATCTTCAGGGTACAGCTTAGTTTTATTTAAAGCAGGTGGAGGGAAGGTTCAGAAAAGGGGTTGAAGATGTACATGAGTTTATCACAAATAGGGAGTTGAGAAGTCCAAGGACATAGTGTAAGGATTTGGGAGTGAAGGGAGGGAACTTCTGAAGTAAGTCCAGAGTCATCTGGGAAAGAGAGTTTGGTGATAGTAAGTGATCTGAAAGTCTTGGACGCCCATTAGAGACAGTGATGAACAGGAGGATGAGGCATGATGGAATTATCCAAATCTCTAAAAATACTTAACATGCATGGTAAGTTTGTCGCTGCAGGTGTTCTGTGTGATCAGCCTCTGCCTGACCTCTGACTTCATTCTCCTCGACTCTGCTTGGTCCCCTTGCTCGCACGCCGCCTTTCTCTCGGCCGCTTCAGCGTGCCGTGCCCGTTTCTCTACCGTTCCCTTTCCCCTTTGTTTGCACCCGCTGTTCTGAGAGGCAGCATAGCAAATGGCTAACAGCATGAGCTCTGGTTCCAGACTTCTTTTTGCCACTTTCTAGCTTTGTGAAGGTTATGTACCCTCTCTGGGCTTCCGTTTCCTCATTTGTAAAAGTGATAACAGTACTTAGAACAGAGGGATGTTGGGAACTAAAAGAGTTAATTTTTAAAATGTCACATGCTTTCAGTGGTTCCTGGTGTTCAGTGAAAATTCAATAAGTATGGATTTTTTTAGTGCTTGAAGCTCTTTTTTTCCTATTTCTTTACATGGTTGCTACTTACATTCAGTTGTGTCAGCCTCCCCAGACATCCTAGCTAAAGTAGCATGACTCCATTTGTTTTCTTAACCCTGTATACCATTATCCTGTTTTATTTAGTCGTAGCATTCATCACTATATTTTTAAAAATGTTTCATGGGGTTTTTTAGAGAAGGGGAGGGATAGAGAGATAGCATGCCTCCTACTTGTGAGCCCACAACCTGGGCATATGCCAGACCCGGAATCAAACTGGTGACCTCTTGGTTCATGGGTTGACACCCAACCACTGAGTCACACTATTTGAAGTTATTTTATTACTTTTCTCTTCCCCTCTCCCCCCTTCCTCTGAGGGTAAGGGTTTGTTGACTTGTTCCCTACTATATCTCAGCTTCTAAAAAGTGTCAGATACTTTAAAGGTGCTCAAAAAATTTTTGTACCAACTTGTCCTGAAACCATGGTGGTTTTCAAGGCCTCTACTCTGAACAGCCAGCATACTGTGGCAAAGGGACAGTGAGACTCAGGCAGAGAGGACAGACGGAATCTTGCTCTTGTGTATCAATATGTCAGCTTCTCTAGATCAGGTGGCCTCCTTTTTTTGAGCTACTGGGACATAGCCACATCCTTTTTTTTTTTTTTAATTTATTACCTGGCTGCTTTTCAGCTACAACCACAGAGTTGAGTAGTTGTGACAGAGACTCTAAGCCTCACAGAGTCTAAAATACTTCCTGTCCTGCCCTTCACAGAAAGGTTTGCTGACCCCGATTTAGATGCGTAGGGGAGAAAGCCTAATAGGAAACACCAAAAATAAAACAAGTTTTACTTGGGTAACGGAATTACAGGTTATTTTTTTGGTATTTTGTCATAGACCCATTTGATTTGAAAAGGAATTGAGCCTTGTCAATGCTACATTGTGAAGTACTTGAGCACATTGATGATGGGTTTTGTGTGTTTTCCTTAGTGCTGCTTTTGACACAAAAACTGGGTTACGTGTGGCTGTGAAGAAGCTCTCCAGACCGTTTCAGTCCATCATTCATGCCAAGAGGACCTACCGAGAGCTGCGGCTGCTCAAGCACATGAAACATGAAAACGTAAGCTCTTCTCTCAAGGGAGAACAAATTCTGCTATGAATGGACTGGAAAAAATTGTTTTCATTACTGCCAGTGGAAATACATTTGAGGGCATCGGACTTTGGACCATGCTTCTTACGCTGGGTGTTAGTGGCCACTGCATTATGTCAAAGCCTTGGGGTGCAATTGGTGCATCTTCTTGGAGTTTGGGTTTTACTCCAAGATTTTTAGAGGGAAATCATTAAAATAATTTATATATATATATATATTTTATTGATTTTTTTACAGAGAGGAAGGGAGAGGGATAGAGAGTTAGAAACATTGATGAAAGAGAAACATTAATTAGCTGCCTCCTGCACACCTCCTATTGGGGATGTGCCCGCAACCAAGGTACATGCCCTTGACCAGATTCGAATCCGGGACCTTTAGTCCGCAGGCTGACTCTCTATCCACTGAGCCAAACTAGTTAGGGCTAAAATAATTTTTTAATAAAAAAAGGTTATATTATGAGTTATAGCAATTCATAGCGAGTTTTAATAGAAAATATTTTTAAAATGTTGTGTTCTTTACCTTGTTTTACTTAAGGTAAGATGACTAGATGTCCCGCTTTTGGCAGGACAGTCCCTATTTTTAACAAGTTTTCCCGCATCCCGTGGCGTTTTAAAAAAAGTACCGATTTTTGGAAAGAATGCATGACAAGTTAGGGAACGGCGGGAGAACGGGAAGGGAAGATACGGTTTTCCGCGGCCAAGCGGTCTATGGTGTCCCGCTTCACCAATGTTAAAATCATCTCACCTTAATAAGGCCACATTATCAACATATGGAGGTCCATAGCTATTTTGTGTTGTCATGGGTTATTTCACTGGAGAAGTTCGAGGAAGGAGCGACCGAGGCTCACCCAGAGTCCTGTAGAGGTGGCTATTATTTTATGTACAAATTAATGTTGTAATTTTTCTTTTCAGCCTGCAAAAGCAGCTTTACCAGATTTGGGTATTTTAATAAACATGACAAAGACATTGTTTAAATTAAAAAACTTTATTTTCTATCAATTTAGAAATTTGAGAGCAATGCCATCCTGCAAAGGAGTGCTTAAAAGTTCTAATCCTAATATATAAGGAGCCAGGGTCCATCCCACTTAAACGTCCGGACAGATGACCGAATACCAGGCTAGGGTCCCGGCCGGTGCAGCGCAAGTCAGTCCTGGGTCCCGGCCGCCCGCAGCATGACAGCAGGAGGGAGGAGCTGTGGGAATGGAGCCATGCTGCCCTCTGACTGCCTCTTGGTCCCTACCCCCCCCCCCCGGCCCACAGGCCCCGGCAACCAGAGCCATGCTCCAATGGGACTGGACCCTGCCTGAGGGGTCCCAGATTGTGAGAGTGTGCGGCTGGGCTGAGAGACCTCCCCGCCCCCACCCCAAATACACAAATTTTCGTGCACCAGGCCTCTAGTATGGTAAATAACTGGATGCAGTTGGAATATTACCTGAAAGTGAAAAACAATTGACTGAGGACGCTTACTTTCCTGTGTTTTGAAATCAAGTTGAAAAGAATTCACGTGATTGCTATGTGAAAGGAGCTGTAAATTTTGTAGCATTGTAGAAGCAACGACCATAGAGTCATTTGACACTATTGATTGTTACTGTGTAGGGGGAAAATCCAAAACCTAAATTTATTGGCTATTCAGACTTTTTCTGTTTTAATAATTGAATTTTGTCCATAGTAAGAAAAACCCCCACAATAAGTGATACAATATTAATATACACTTGTTTCACAAAGTATAAATTTCTTCTTTGAACATGTGTTGAAACTTAAATTCAGAATTAGATTATGGGTGCTGTTATAATTTTCCCTAGGTATAATAATTATAAATTTATAATTATAATTTGTAATTATTCTCAGGTATAATTTTATAGGAGCATCCATGTGCAAGCCTAAGTTTTTTAAAAATGTCAGTGCAGGGCTGCAGCTTTTGTATCAGTGACATATTTACAACAAGTTGAGATTGTGGAGAAAGCTGGCATGAGAAGCTTGAATCCAAGGTCTGCATAAAATCAAGGTGGCCTCCCAGCTTAATTGATACCTTACATTTGGGTTTTTAACACAGTTGAGTGTGTGTGCTGTTTTCATTACGTATTAATGTGACAGAGACATTGTCATAGCTTTTTAAATATAAAGAATACTTAGAAAATGGAATACAAACATAGATCGAACCCTAAAATACCTCCAGGAGGCCCCAGGATCCCACACTAATTTAAAAACATCTGGTTTACCAGTGCTATATACTTCATTGTTTTGCTTTTCTTTTTAGACAAATTAAGCTGGTATTTAGGGCACAAATTATTTTGGGTTATCTGAATCCATGCCTTGACTTTCCTCAGTGATCATAAGCAACAACCTTATTTAATATTTTATGCTTTAATTTTCTGTAATGAGATAATTTAAAATGTGTCATGGCACTGGGCTGGTTACATTTGGGCCATTTTGTATTTGTAGAAATGAGGAAGCCACAATGATAGACACAGTTTTTCTCATTTAGGATAGGCTAAGACTCCTTTTAAAAGGAAAGCTGAGCTTGGCTAGGGTCGTGCAGGAGCTGAGTGTCTACCCATGCACCTGGAGGTCTCAGCTCGATTCCCTCTTAGGGGTACATGCCTGGGTTTCAGAGTCCATCCCCAGTAGGGGTTGTCCAGGAGGCAGCTGATCAATATTGATGTCGATGTTTCATTTTCTCTCTCCCTCTCCCTCTCCCTCTCCCTCTCTCTCCCCCCTCTCCCTTTCTCCCTCTCTTCCTCTCTCTTCCTCTCCCTCTTTCTTCCTGTCTAAAATCAAATGGGGGGGGGAACCATTAAAAAAAGAAAGAGGGCTGACTGTATTAGAAAAACAGGGCTTTAATGTACATAAATTATTTATAAGCAACTTGCTTAATAGCACTTCATCATTTTTATATTAAGAGTAGAGGCCCAGTGTAGGAATTCGTGCATGGGTGGAGTCTAGCTGGCCTGGCCCTAATCAGGGCAGATTGAGACTGGATGTGGGGGGGGGGAGTGCCTATGGGCGATTGGCTGGCTGAGGGGAGGGGCCCCTGATTGGGGTAGGGGAAGCAATTGAGGGTGGGGCCAGTCATGGGGAGGAGCTGTGGGTGGTGGGCTGGCCAGCCCCACCCCTGATTGGTATGTGGGGGGGGGTGATCAGGGGAAGAGC
>PVJC01040764.1:0-15668 GCA_004026665.1 Murina feae | reverse complement strand
TTAGGGTTAGGGTTAGGGTTAGGGTTAGGGTTAGGATTAGGGTTATGGCTCTGCCTAGCATAAATGGGCTGGGGGATGTCTCTCTGAGGTCGGTACTGATGGCTCCCAGGCAATCATCTGACTTTCTGTCTTTTTTCCCCTATCCTCTTGTGATGGCCACCCTGATTACCCCCTAAACATTCTCCTGTCATCCTGATCAATGCCTAACTGTTCCCTGCCATCCCATTCACCTCTAACCAACCTCCCCTGTATATTCACTCTTTATTAAATAAGGTTTTTTCTTTAACATATTAGACACTGTACTTTCCGTGGTCTTGACATACCAGTAAAAATGGAAATGCAAACTAAAAGTGTCTTAAAATAACTCCTTAAATAGGAATTTAATGAGATCTGGGAAAGGTGATATCATGTGGTTGTTTCTTCTTCTTTTCCTTCTCTTTTTCTTGATATTTTATGTTTTGTCCTTTCTTTCTTTTCTCCTTTTATTCCTTCTTTGTCCTCTCTTTCTGTTAACTTTTCTGTTGGTAGAATCTTCAGTACTTGAATCTGTCTCACTTCCAGAAGACAAAGAAGACAGAAACACACCATCATCTGAAGAAAAAGATGATCTATGTTGGGATTGGTGGTGTTCCTGGTTTTCTCTTTTTTCAGTTTCTTTGTCATTTATCCTGGCCTCGGCATCTTCAGGACTTGTGCTTGGGCACTTCTTATTTATGTCTACAAAACCTGCCTGCCTTGGTGAAAACTGTAAGGAAAAAGGCCTTCCTGGCTGGGCTCAAGCCCGGCCCCAGGTGCTGAGGAACCAGGGTGGGGAGCGCCTGCATTGCTGCTAGGGAGACCTCCCGACCATGGGGTACTTTCTAGTAATGTAACTGCAGTATAGCAGTTTGCCTTCAGAAATTAGTTGTAAACCTACTTCAGACATTTCCTTTGTGGTTTGTAAAGATTTTAAACAAAACCCATCTACCTCCCTAACCTGGTCACAAGTTTCTGCTCAATGGGATAAGTTTGCTGGGCAGCTTTGCTCAGATACCCCCTCCCCGCTCCAATCACTGGGCTGAGGGCAAGGAAACTTCTGAGGCTGACTCCCTGAGGTTGCCAGTGGGGCAGGATCATTTGCCCGGGGCAGGTGCGGATGCCTTCTAGGCTGAGACCCTGAGGCTGCAGATGTGTGTGTGGGAGATCACTCCATGGCAAATGAATTTGTTTTTGTTTTTTATAAAGGGTCAGCATTTCTGTCAGGCTGCTCATGCTGCTGGCTCTCAGTGCCGCTCCCTTCCCCAGACTGTGGGACTCCAGCAGGGTTGAGAGGGACTGGGCACTGCCATCTTGTGGTTATAGGTGCCACCATTTTTGTTGCGGATTGATGGTTAATTTGTATGTTACTCTTTTATTAGATAGGATGTATAAAGAACAACCCTTCCCCAATAACCAGCAGATACCCTTGGAAGATACCACTTTCAGCCAAGAGAAGTGTATTTCTTGAGATAGCTCAAGTTAATTAAAAAAAATTCTTTTTTAAATCTTCAACATGCTTATTGACTTTAGAGAAAGAAACACTGATTGGCTGCCTCACACCGACCAAGGATTAAACCTGCAACCTAGATGTGTGCTCTGACCAGCAGTTGAACCTACAACCCTTAGGTGTACAGGATGCTGCTCCAACCGAGCCACACTGACCAAGTTGATTTTTTTATTTTTGGGGGTGCGGGGGCAGGGGGGATGAGGGTAGGGTGGCTTTTCTGTTCTACTTCAGAATGAATTTCCTGCAAAAACACATTTCAGCACTACAATGCCACCAGGATTGAATTGATCATGGGGTCATCTCTGTTGAGAAGTATGACTTCTGTGTCCTGGGATGTGAACTCAGGCCTTGAAATTCTGGAATGGCCTAAATTTGGGCTCCTGAGTTCTTTAGGGATTCAGTGTAGGGATTTGCCATGAACCTGTCCATAAATTAGTGAATATCTCACTTATAAAACCATATTTAATTGCATTTTAAACATATCTAAATACACTATCAATGCTAAAATGGGTTCTGTTCTTGCAAGTTAAATAACTGCTGGCTTCTTTTCCTGACATTAAAACAAACTCTCACTCACCTGGAAGTTTCCTCTCTCCATCCTCTTCCTCAGATGCCTTTGACTCCAGTATATTCTCCTTCCCCATTGACTGTCAATCCTGATAAGCTAAGGTGTTTGGGGAAGGGTATTTGACAAAGCATCCTAATACTATTTTATATTTGGAAAATGGAAAAAAAAGAAACAGTTTATAAGATAGACCAGAGGAAATGAATGCTGTACAGAATCATGACTGGTTGAGATATGCAGCTAGTGACAGCAGTGGGTGTCAAGGCAGTGAGGGAGGTGAGTTCTGAGGAGTATGAAGCAGAATCAGGGGCCTGGTACTGGTATGAAGAGGGGGAATCAAAGTCTTGCTTCTACAGTGCAAACATTTGTGTTTTAATTATAAAATTTAAATAGAAATTAAGTTGGGGGAGAAGCAGTTTATGTGGTAACAATGGAGAAAGACTTTGAGATAGATTTTGCTGGATATTCAGCACAGACTCTCCTTAGGCTGGAGAAGTTAAGTATGCAATTGGATTGGTTTTAAATGGAAAAGAAAACACACCAAAAACAGGTTGGAGAGTGTAGTGTGAAATTGTTATATCAGGAAAGGGCTACATTGCAGGTGGCGTTCTCTGGGAAGCAGACACTGAGATAAAGGTTAATGTGCAGAAAGTTTACTGAATTTGCCCTCAAGCTAATTCCCTGCAAGGGGAGGAAGTAGAACCGAGTGAGGGAGCAGCTGAGCTGTGATGCAGTCTCCTTAGTCTCCCGGGAAGCTCCGGGCTGAGATTGGCCCTGCAGGGTTGCCTCCCATTGCTCTGAAGGTGCTGGGTCTTTGTACCCTCACATTGACCCAACATCGGGGAAGGGGGTACCGCCTTGAGCAAGGCTGTCTTCTTCAGAACAGGGCAATTTTCACAGAGGTTTGTTCATCTTGAAGATGTATCATAGTGGAGTATCACAGTCCATTACAAGGGACATGGGTACAAAAATTGTTGCAGAGCCCAGCCTGCCTTCCATTATAGTTAGCTTGAATGGTATGTCCTGTCATTGCACAGGCTAGTTCTTATACTTATTTTCTTGAAAATATTTGAATTTTAAAAGTTGGGGGTGGGGAAGGGTAAGAAAGCCTTTTTGTGTCCAAAGATCTGTCCCCCTCCAGCCAACCCCCCCCCCCACCAGGTTTCCATGTGGGGAACCTCTGGTTGTCCTGTTCTCTTCATGGATATTATGTCTGCAAGGACGTAGAAGCTTGAAGCAGTCATCACATCATGTGGCTCTGGGCACCAACGGAAAAGTGCTGGAAATGTGCCAGGAGAAGAAAGTTTATTCTCTGGGCTCCAACTCCCCAGCTGTGAGAGGAAGAGGCACATGGAGTGTGCCCCGAGCCCCATGCACAACATTAACAGTCTATGACATATGTACTTGGTGGAAAGAGACATACTCACAGCTCAACTTGGTTGCCATTTCAGTTTCTGTCTTGTGGGAGCCCCTTACATGTTCTGCATGGCTCAGGGTTCCCTTTCAGGGTTCAGGTTCTAGAGAAAGCCGCACACAAAATGAAAGAGAGACTAGCAGAGAATCAATTTGGGATAATGGGGGACCAGGCGTGGCGTCTACCTCTAGTGGATGAGACTGCCCACTGGTGCCTCACCAGCCTTTATTGAGTCTCTGGGAAAAACACCCATATCCTTAGGCAGGAAATTCCAAGCAAGAATGTACATGTAATTAACAGGTGAGGGTTTTCTATAATTAACAATGTTTCAACTTAAACAATGGGTGCATAGCTCTGACCTTTCAAAGCAACCAAGGTTGGTGAAAACAATCAGTTTCCAGCATCTCCCACGTTTTTTTTCTTTTAAAAAATCTTGTATCTGCAGACCAGAAATAAACATATAAGAATATAAGAACAAAAAATGTTTTGGTCCCAATTTCAATGTCTAACAGTTCTGAGTCCAAGTTTCAATGTCCAATAGTTCTGAGTCCAAGTTTCAATGTCTAACAGTTCTGAGTTCAAGTTTCAATGTCCAATAGTTCCTTATATATACATGTCAGCAATGATATTTCAGTTCTGGATGGTGGACAAATGGTGGCAATGCAGGTCCAACCTTCTCTGGTTTGGTTCTGGGCAACCTGCAGCGACACACAGCTACTGACTGTTAGCATGGCAAAGCGTTGTCAGGCGTCTTTCATCCCTGGATTGTTTTTCCTCTTGTCTTTATAGCTGGAGCTATCCTGATAATACCTCTCTGTTGCAGGAATCCGTATGGTCTTGGAGTTGTTTTCTGAAAATATACAAACATATTCTCAACCAAAAGTTAATACAGAAATCTTTTCTATAAATTTTATTTGGGATCCTTTTTAATTTTTGCCAAAATGATTTTCCTTTGGCTTATTTTGACACTATGTACGTTTTTCATGGGTGGCTTGCTGTTAGCAAATTAATGGTAAGTATTTAGTTACAGGATATTTTTCCTTACATGGTATTTTTTCACTACCCCCCTTTTTCAATTTAATTATTAGGAGGCTTTTGGAAAATTTTTATAATGCAGTCTAGATAACTTACATTTTTTGCACAAACATATGACTGCTTTAGGTTCATTGCATGTTAAGCAATTTTACCATGAAATGAACTACCAATAGAAATTTTGGTTGATACTTTAGGAACAGCTTTTTGTACAATTAAATTACTGTCAAATTTAATACTCTACAACAATCTTAGTTTACACTGAAAATTTTAATGGAAAGGATTATTTTGCATCCTTGAGAAAGCCCTGTGCATTTCTGGTGTTAGGCTGGATTTATATAGGGCAGCTGCTATCAGCCAAGTCTCCGTTATCTGGGTCCCGATCTGAACTGGGCCAAGTTTCTGTATGTTGCCTGGGTCCCAATCTGAGCTGGGCATGGAAAGCAGGAAGCAGCCATGGGGCAGGAGACCTCCCTCAGAAAGGGCAAGTGTTCAAGCCCATGCATTGTTGGGGGGGGGGTGAGTATCTGTGCCCCACCTCTGTTGACCCCCAAGTTATCTCCTGATGGCCCCTCTGAGACTGTGCCTGTCTTAGGTTGTTCTTTCCCTGAGGAATCTTACCCGTGTCTGGCTAACCAGCCATCCTCTGGGGCCAAGCAGGGTGATGTGAGGTTCAGTTCTGTCTCCTTGGTAGCCTATGCCCCTGTGGCCTCCACGCCCAGCAACTGCCTTGGGATCCCCTTGCCTGCTGGCAGGGCCCTGGCATTGTTCACATATCTTGGGGAACCCAGGTTTCTTCTCCAGGGAGGGCCCTGTTCACGCCATTGGGTGAGAGACAGATCTATGGTAGCAGCCACCATGAGGCTTCAACCTCAGAATGAACAGAGAGTTCAGGCAACAGCTGTGGGAGGGGACTCTCTTGGCAAAAGGGTCAAGAGAGGCCAATATAGAATGCTCGAGTGCCTTCCCAGGGGGCCTTCCACACAGTGGAAAGGATTAAATCCTTTCATATCCTTATTAAATTGCTGCCAATCATTCAAAGAATTAGTTTGTAAGTTCGTTTGGGATAAATGTACAATATGCTGTTGTAAAATATCAAAAATTATTGTAGAAAAATATCATGTAAGGATATTCTTTGCTCTAGGCCATGGCAATTCCATTTTAAACTGGCTATCAAATTTTTTTGTATTTATAATACCTCTTATTTCCACCTGTTACTGCAGAATGTAGCTGATTTTGTATATCCATATACTGTCCCAGTCCTGCCAGCATTTCATAAGTTATTTGAGTATTTGGCCCTCCATTTGCACGGGCTTGCTCTTGACATTTTTCTAAAAATTCTGCCTTCCATAATAAATAATCTCCTCCATCCAGAGTTGCACAAGCTAGAGAATACCAATCAGAAGGAGCCAAGAATGCTTTGTAAGTATTATTCATAATTTCTCCTGTAAAAGGAGCCGTTGGATCATTTTGAACAACAAAAAGTCCTAGCAAACGCCATATTGTGTTCGCCATGGAAATTTCAAATTTTGACCAACCTTTTGCCAAATACTTAAGATCTAATGTACCTTCTTCAAGAAACAAAGCATTAAGTTCTATAACATCAAACAAAAACTATAAAGAATACCTTCTGAAACTTTTAATTCCTTAAGCATACAGTTGCTTAATAATTTCTAAACCCAAGTTTAAGAATTTTTGTACTTCCAATTAAGTGGTAACTGTTTCTTTAGAAATAATCTCTATAAATGTGACAAACCAAAATTCTAATTCTTCCTCAATTAGCCTGGCTGACAAAGAAGTTTCCACCCTACTTACAGATCCAGATTCTGTAGCTGGCCGTGGGCTTTTGCGTGCGGTGAAATTCCCTCACCTTTTTGCGGTGAATTTTCCACACCTTTTTTCTCGGTGTATTTTCCTTCGCTCTAGATGAAAAATTTCTTCTTCCAGCTCGAGTTAGGCGCCAGATGTGGGAGCCCCTTACACGTCCAACGTGGTTCAGGGCTCCTGTTCAGGGTTTGAGTTCTGGAGGAGGCCGCACACAAAATGAAGAGAGAGAGAGTAGAAGAGAATCAATTTGGAAACTGGGGGGCCAGGCGGGAGCCTACCTCTAGTGGGAATGACTACCCACTGGTGCCTGAGCATCACCAGCCTTTTATTGAGTCTCTGGGGAAAACACCATATCCTTAGGCAGGAAAATCCAAGCAAGAATTTACATGTAATTAACAGATGGGGGTTTGCTATAATTAACAATGTTTCAACTTAAACAATGGGTGCATAGCTCTGACCTTTCAGAGCAACCAAGGTTGGTGAAAACAATCAGTTTCCAGCACTGTCTTTTGTGCCAAATATTCTCACCAAGGAGCTGTGGTCTGGGGCAATGGTCTGAGGGTACTTGAGAAGGTCTGTAAGGCTGCCCTTGAGAACGGGCTGTAACTTAACCTTGAGCTCTCACTTTTAATGGCGCTTATCATGTGTCAGCTCCTGTTCTTAGTCCTTCCCATATATTGACTCACTAATTCCCCTAGTAAGACTAGGTACTATAGTTACCTTCATTTTACAGATGAGGAGGAACAGGGTGTAGGGAGCCTAAGTTACTTTCCTAGTTATCACAGCTGGTAACTTGAACCCAGGCAGACTGGTTTTCAAACACTTATCTTTAACTTTAGGTAACACTGCTCATCTTAGACATAATTTTTACTTGTTTAGATTTTGCTTTATTTCATAAAGTTTTCAAGGCAGCATACAAGGATATATAAAGCACAGCAAAATAAGAAATGGAGGGAGGAAAAAACAAAACAACTCTTCAGACTGCAGTTTTCCATGTTGGCCACAAGAGGGCAGGATAGCATCAGAGTGCATCTTGGGCTGCTGTTAAAATGGCTAATCTGTTATCTATCACATTTGAATTTCAAATTTTTAGAAGGTCAGAGTGAGGTTAGATTTAGTATTGCTTGCAAAAGCAGCCTGTTTTTAATGACATTCATGGATTATAAATGGCGCTGTCCTTGACAGATCTCAGATTACTCATGTCAGACTAATCCAACTATTTCCCCAACAAACACTAAATCTTTTATAAAAGTCAATGATATAAATAAAGGATAGTACTGCTTAATTGCCAGACTTAAAGATCGCACTGCGATTCTCATAAGTTCTTCAGTTTGAGTACAACTATTTACTTCACTAGGGAAAAGCACAGGGTTATTATGAATAATAGGTTTACAGTTTTTGCTTCGATCCCAGTAAAGACTAGTATATTAAAATGGGGAATTTTTATTAAGGATTCCATAACATATGCAGGCAAATATACGTTTTTAACGCTATTGCAATTGTTTTGTTACAATCATAGGTTAAGTGACAAGGCCTATAAAAATATACATTTCAGCCTCTAAATATTTAGTCACTTTTCCCCCTTTTAGTCATCATTTTATAGAGAAGGAAACTAAGGCTCAAAGATGTTATATGTATTCGCTAATATTAAGCAATAAATTCACATCAGTGACTAGGTCTCCAGCCTCCCAATGCCTGGTCTATGCTCTTTCTCCTCATCACAACTCTTCCCTGTTACTCTGGAAGGGGAAAAGAAAACGAACAATTATAGTAGATTGCACAGGAGCCTGTTTTAATATGCTTTCCTAAAACTCTAGATCTGAAATCAGCTTGAAGGAGACTAGTGCTGGAATTCTCACAAAATAAAGCTTGCACTCAAACCTATGAAACTAATACGTAACACAGCATATATTAGGTGAAATGCACAGGAGTGGTAGACTTTAGCAAAATAATGTTTCATGCGATGTGCTCTTTGGGGAAACAGCCTCAAGACTGTGTGGTTATATACTCTATGGAACAGATATGATTGGGACATCCTGTTGTTCTCTCTCTCTCTCTCTCTCTCTCTCTCTCTCTCTCTCTCTCTCTCTTTCTCTCTCTCTCTGACTCAGCACAAGAAACCGTGGTGTCTGCATTCTGAGCTCTAACCCCAGAGCCCTCAACCCTGGCTTCTGCCCTCTGCTGCAGCACAAGGTGAGTGCCTGCACACGAAATTTTGTGTGTTGGCCCTTTAAGAGGGTGCCTGCACTTCCAGCCATCTCTCCCTGATGGGCAGCAACCCTGCTGTTTTTCTCAGGCAGATGTCATGGGGCACCTTTCGCAGTTGGGGTGCTCTCTGCTGGGGGCCCAGCTGGGGGGTTATGACCCAGAGTCCTCAGTGGGAACTCTCCACAGCGGACTCATCTCTGAAACTTCAGCTGCTGTCGGTGGGAGCCCCGCCAGCCCTTTCGCAATTCCGTCCTTCCTTCGAGCTCGACGCGGTCTGCACGTTCTGTCCTTGGTTATCAGTGTGAGCTCCAGCTAGTCTTCAGGGGGTTACTCAGGATGTCTTTCTGTATTTCAGTTGTACTTCCAGTTAGTCCAGGGAGTATGTACCATCCAGTTACACTGTGGCCATTTTTAACCTGCCCTCTTGTGGGCATTCTGAGAACAGAACCCTAATAAAATATTAGGCTCAGTAGCACCGTCTTCTGGGCATTTAGAGAACAGCACCCTAGCAAGGGATTAGGCTCAATAGCACCTTCATGTGGGCATTGTCAGAACAGCATCCTAGTAAGGGAGTAGGCTCAATGGTGTGTGTGTGTGTGTGTATGTGTGTGTGTGAGTGATATGCTGTTGAGTTGGTTCTGACTCCTAGTGACCCTCTGAATGAGTGATGTCCCTCATGTTCTATCCTCTGCAGCCCTATTCAGCTCCTTGTAGACTTATGCCTGTGGCTCTTTTATGAAGTCAATCCATGGCATGTTTGCTCTTCCTCTTCTTCTGCTGCCTTCTATGTTCCCAGCATATTACCTTTCCCAAAGAGCCCTGCCTTCTTATGAGGAGCCCAAAGTAGGACAGCTTCAGTTTTGTCATTTTTACCTCCAGTCATGTTTCAGGCTTCATCTGCTCTAGGACCCACCTGTCTGTCCGACCGTTTTCCCTGTAATGAACTTCATTTTCTCTATCACCATCGGTTATCTGAGATGCAGTCCCAGGGTAAGGTGTTTTTAAAAACATAGAGAAAATATTAATTGTTTCTGACTCTAAGGTGCTCCTTCCTCCTCCTGCTCCCCAACCCTCCCTTTACCCCCTCCGCTCAGACTCCCTTCTGAACACTGGGGCAGAAAGAACCTAAAGCCCTGAAGGAGGTTTCATTACTAAGCCTTCCATTAATCTCTCTGTAAGATTCAACCTGCTGTTTACAGCTGAGCTGCATCTCATTGCTCTTCTTAAAGACATGTACACGTTGATTTCTAAAAGCTTAGAGGTAATAAAACCACGTTACCTAAATTAGAAAAAAAGATTGGGGGAATTCCTTACTAACAGGACTGCTCAGCAATGTATCATAGTTTAGTCAGCCCTTCTTTCCTTTTTTGTACTTTGTCGAACAATCCAGGGTTGGTTGACTTCTGTGTTTCCATGTGGTCTTTGTGGAAAGAATCCATTCAATTTGCAGTGTCATCGTGGTGCAAAGTGGAAATGGCTGACACTCTCCCTAGGAATCTGCAGGAGAAGCTCTTAGGCCTCAGCTTCTGCACCAACGGGTTTGTTGAACCATCTTCCCAGCAAAGGAAGGTTCCCATCTCCACTTTTAGGAGAAATGGTAAGAGAAGACATTTCTCTTCATGTTGTGATCATGTCACACTGCACTCACAGAATGGCATTTTGCTCTTTTATTACCGTCATCTAAACATTTTCCTCTTTGCTACATGGCGTCTCACCTTTTAATAATCGTACAATATTTCACTGAAGTTGTTCCTCTTTTGTATTTATACATCCCCTCAAGTTTTGGACGTTTAGATTGTTTTTTCTTGTTTGTGATTGATTAATAATGAATATTTTATTTTCATTGGTTTATTTATTAAAAATTTTTTTTAATTTTAAATTTTGTTATTTTGTAAGGTATCCTTGGCTCACACATACATGTAAAAATGCAAACACGACCCAAAGACTTACAAGTCCAAGACACATCTCCCCATGCCCTCCTCAGATCAGCTGTGGTCATTGGGCATCTCTCTGTGCATCTCTCTTTTCACTGCTGTGTGGCAACTCACTGTGAGGCTGTAGGGCTGTGCATGCAATGCCTGGTTTGTGCACCTGCCTTGCCCTGGAGCTGCTTCCACTTTAGAGGAAAGATTCTGGTTTACTTCCCACCAAGGTGCCATCCACTCGCCAAGCCACGTGTCTGCAGGACTAAAGAGAGGACAGCAGAGGAGCCAGCTTTGCAGACTAGAGCCCTGGGTGGCTTTCCTGGATGTACATATATAACTAGTTATCTCTTGATGGAAATTGGGGCGGTTTCCTGTAGCAGGCACCAATAATTGTCTGCATGCACATGTGTGTAGTAAATTTCTGAAGTGCAGTTGCTGGTAAGGTCATGTGCAACGGGACACATTCACACCAATGAATGTAATGACCAGAGCTGGTTGGTGCTGGGGAGTTGCCTGCTTTGGTGGTATTCAGGCAGAAGGGACTCCTCAGAGAGCATGCAAAGTGCTGTCCAACTGGTCAGGATCTGGAGCTAGCTGGCCTGGACAATGATTTTACTCGTTGGTCATCAGTTTTTTCATATAGAAACGGAAATAAATCTTAGGTCTCACTTCCTAGAGCTGTTGTGTATTAATTCATGTGAAGCACTTGAAACCATGCCTGCATAAGTGGTTAACAAAGGTGAGCTGTTACCACCATCCTCTTCATCATCACCATAACACCGGACTTCCGGGTGGGCTCTCCGGCCTGCACAGGTCCTTTTGGTTCAGCGAGCACCGCAGGCCACTGGAGTTCAGGTAGGCCTGGCGTTTGTGATGAGTTCTCGCATCGTTTCCCCCAGAAGTTGCCACTGATTAGCTGCCAGAACTTGAGACTTCCTTGGGCTTATGCTGTTTCTTCTCTCCGAGTTAGAGTTTTTCTCTGCCTCTTAGTAAGACCCCCACAGTCCGGGTAGTTCCAGATGTGCGTGTGTGCGCATGCAGTGGGGCCTGGTTGATGGCTGTTGTCTGCCTTGTCCCCTGCACTGTCCATCGCTAGGGTCCAGGGTACTGACACCAGCAAGCACGCAGTGGGAAGGGAGGAGCAGGTGTCCCCACTAATGAGCTAATTGGCCTGGCTCAGGACCGCATTTTCCATGTTCTGAAAGGGTTTTGGCAGCAGCAATAACTCCCAAAGTTGGTTGAATGCTGCCTGTGTATAAAATTGTTGCTCTGTCAGGGCTTGAGAAAAATTACTTGTCCTCAAGGGGATAACAACTTTCAGCATTACAAAGGAAACAAATGCTTTGCAAATTAGCACATAATCCGAGTCCTATAGTGGGGGAGCAAAGGAGGAGAGAAGGGAGGGCCAGGGCGGCCCTGTTTCTATTGGGGACGGTGGCTGGGCTCTTTGCATTCACATTATGGTGTGGCTGGCAATGGTACCCTCTCAGGGCCCTGGACTTCGGTTGCTAGTTTTTGTTTATGTCATTTTTGCAAAGCCAGTGCGGGTGTCTGAAGGAGATAGATTTTTCAGAAGCTGTGCACTTGTTGCAGGTAGCCTGTGAGTATTCTGTGAAGTCAGAGGAGTTCCACAGGGCTGTCTTAGCCAGAGGGGCCTGTTTCGATGGCGCTAAATCACGCTCCCTGTCTGAGCTCATGTCTGGCCCAGGAGATAGAGCAGGCCCTTCTGTAGAGCTGTCCTGTCTTACACCTTCCTTTCCCTTTTTCTCTTAAGGAACGGGGCTCGATCTCCTTTGTTTCTGTGCGTCTCTGAGGTGTGCATGAGGTTGAGACAGTACATTTTCCAGCTCAATGAATTACGCAGGTATTTCTGGGTAGCACACGTTAACATGGGCTCCAGCAGCCAGGGGTCTTTGTCTTCATGTTTCCCAGTGAGCTAAGGAGGCTCATTTCTGTGGTTTGCTTCTGATTTCATGAGTCTTGGTGACAGCATTTATTTATGTTCACTGTGATCCATATCTAAGTTGCAATTTTAGAAATGTGTTGTTGTTTTAAGTACAAACTAGATGTCAAAACCCTTTGGTTTTGTTGGTTTGCTCTCTGATTATTTGTTAAACATCAGACTGACCATGAATCTTGGGCAGGAAAAAGTTTTACACAAGAACATTTTATATGCTAGTAATTTTCTTGGAAGTTTAAAGAAATATTACAGAACAAGGGGTTCCTCACTGAGTGAGCACTTTTGTCACTCCAGGCCTGTGTCCACTTTGCTATTGACAGTAAAGGTCATTTAATAATCCTATCTAATAAAAGAGTAATATGCAAATTAGGTGTCACTCTGTGACAAAGATGGCTGCCCCCATGGACACAAGATGGTGGTGCCCATACCACATTCTATCTAATAAAAGAGTAAAATGCAAATTAGGCATCACTCCGTCACAAAGATGGCCGCCCCCATCGCCACAAGATGGAGGTGCCCAGTCCAGCTCAGCCCCGCCACTGAAGTGGTCAGGCCTGTTAGCCAGGCAGGTAGCGGGGGAGGTGGGAGCCCGAGGAGCAGAGCAGGCGATTAGAGGGGGCTGGGGGTCCTCTGCCTAGGCCAGAGGCCTTCAACAGAGGCCTCAGGCATGGGCAAGGGAGGAGCCAGTGATCAGAGGGGTGTGAGGGTTCCCTATCCAGGCATGAGGCCGGTGGAGCTGGCAAAGCAGGGTTATGGGGGTCCTCTGCACAGGCCTACAGCCTTGGCCAGAGGCTGCCAGTGGGGCAAGGGCAGAGCCGGCGATGGCAGGGGCAGGATCAGAGCCAGTGATTGCAGAGGCCTGGGCTCTGTGCAGCCAGCAATCAGAGGGGTTTGGGGGTCCCCTGCCCAGGCCTGCAGCCTCGGCCATAGGTTACAGGCCTGGGCAGGGGTGGAGCTGGGATTGGAGGGGCAGGGGCGGAGCAGGTTATCAGAGTGAACTACAGAGGAAACACCTTTTCTTACCACTCATTGGCTAAGCTCCCTGTATGCCACTGGTAATATTCTTAGTAACTTGGGTAATAAGAATCCAAAAAGGTGACATAGGGTTTTTCCACCACACTCCTGGAGAAAAAAAATGAAGGTCCACTGCTGGAGGGCTAAGAAATGTCATATCCTGCCCTAGCTGGTTTGGCTCAGTGCATAATGCCTCAGCCTGCTGACTGCTGGGTCTGGATTCAATTCTGACCAAGGGCATGTACCTAGGTTGCAGGCTCCCCTCTGGCTGGGGCCCAGGTCAGGGCATATGCAGGAGGCAACCAATCAAAGTGTTCCTCTCACTTTGATGTTTCTCTCTGTTTTTCCCTTTTCTTCCACATTCTCTAAAAATCAATGGAAACATATCCTCAGGTGAGGATAAAAAAGAAAGAAAGAAATGTCATATCCTATGAAAGACACATCTTGAAAATGCCTAAAGAAAGTTGTCATTTCTTCATTGTGAAGGGACTGGAGTCCATGTTGATGAAAACACCTTGGTAGCTGCGGTGACTGACAGTGGCTGCAGCAGCAGGGTGGTGGGGTTGGTGGCTTCCCCTGATTAGCCTGGTCACCTCCCACAAAGGGAGGCCAGACTGCAGCTTAGGCCCATTTCCCAAGGGGAGCAGAGAGTGGGCCTAAGCCGTTAGTAGGACACCCCCTGAGGGCTCCCAATATATGAGAAGGGGCAGGCTGGGCTGAGGAACCCCCTCCACCAGTGCATGAATTTCGTGCACCAGGCCCCTAGTCTAATCTAATAAAAGAGAAACATGCAAATTGACCGTACCTCTTCTACACCCACAAACCATGCCCACCAGCCAATCAGGATCAGATATGCAAATTAACCCAACTAAGATGGCAGTGGCCACAGAGCTGGAGTGAGCAGGAGGCTTGAATTGCCCCCAGCAATGGCAGAAGCCAAGCTTCCCACCTGCCCTACTGGCCCTGAGCTCTGCTCAAGGCTACAAAGTTTCACTTAGAGAAGATAAATAAATCCCAGATACCTGCTTTCAGCTAGCAGCCATGGCCAACCTGAAAACAGCTCTCAGCTCCTCACCCAGGCTGGCCAGGCACCCCAGCAGGACTCCCACCCTAATCCAGGACACCCTTTAGGGCAAACCAGCCAGCCCCCACCTGTGCACCAGACCTCTATCCTATATAATAAAAGGGTAATAGGCAAATTGACTCTACTAGCAGAACCACTGGGGATGACTGGTCACTATGACACACACTGACCACCAAGGGGCAGATGCTCAATGCAGGAGCTGCCCCCTGGTGGTCAGTGCACTCTCACAGGGGGAGCTCTGCTCAGGCTGATGGCTGCCAGCAGAGTGGTGATGGCAGGAGCCTCTCCCACCTCCTCAGCAGCACTAAGGATGTCAAACTGCAGCTTAGGCCTGCTCCCCCCTGGCAAGTAAACATCCCCCGAGGGCTTCTGGGCTGCCAGAGGGATGTCTGACTGCCAGCTTAGGCCCAATCTTCTGGGGAGCAGGCCTAAGCCAGCAGGTCAACATCCCCTGAGGGTTCCCAGACTGTGAGAGGGCACAGGCTAGGCTGAGGGACCCCCCCCTCCGAGTCCACAAATTTTTGTGCACTGGGCCTCTAGTAATAATAATAATAATTTATACTTATAAGCTCTCTACTCTTTGCCCATATTCTCATATCTCCTTTATCCTACTAATTCCCATATCTCCTTTATCCTACTAATTGCACTATGAATTATTAGGTAGAACCATAATAATATGTGGCCCTTTTTGACAAAAAAGGAAAAGAAAAGAAAAAGGGCAATTTCAAAGGCCCTTTGAACAGAAAAGGCAGGTACTAATGACCAACTTCATCTCTAAACTTCAACTCAGAACGTTAAATGATGCACCAAGGCCACATGGGCTGTTTTGTGACTGAGCTCAGTCTGAACCCCAGGCCTTCTTCTGATGCCCAAGTTCCTGCTCTTCTCAGGACTACCAACATCTGGGTCTGCCCAAGAATGAGGAGGTTCCCAGGACCAGGACTGGACAGTGTAATATGAGGACAGATCTGGGCCAATCAGGATGAGATGGTCACCTGACATTCTCTGTCACGCCAAGGGACACCTGGTGACCAAGGTTCCAGAACTCTCTTTGATCACAGCGCCTTCCTGACTCCAGCTTCTCCCTCGGGGCATGGAGTTTCAGCCTTGCAAG
>PVJC01040763.1:0-15663 GCA_004026665.1 Murina feae | reverse complement strand
TTTATTTATCTTCTATAATTGATACACTGTTCCTTTAAGCTGAGGCCTGGGCAGGTAACAAAGCCTCCTGTTGGCTTCAGCTCTGTGGCTTCTATAGTTGAAAGAATGTTGCCTTAGTTAGAGGCCCAGCCAGCCTACAGTTTCCTCCATCGCTGGTGCAATGGGAGCCTGCTGTTTGCTTCAGCTCTGAGGCTTCTGTAATTGAAACAATGTTGCAACTATGTTGTTGCCTGAGCCTGGAGAGGCCCAACTGGCCGGCAGATAGTTTAGTCCTGGTGCAACAGAAGCCACCTATTTACTCCAGCTCCATGACTGCTGGCCTCCATCTTGGCTGGATTAATTTGCATACAGCCGCTCTGATTGGCTGGTGGGCATGGCTTAGGCATCCTGTAGAAATGGTCAATTTCAATATTATTCTTTTATTAGATTAGATCTTTTTTTCTTCACTGTTGAAAACCCCAATTCTCAGTCACTAGGAATGATAGAATTAAAGCTGTTAGTGTTTCTTTTTCTGTAAAGTGAATATTCATTTCTCTAGTTTATGTTTTAAGGGTGGTTGGTTTCTTTATTCTCTACTTAAAAAAACTTTTATATATAAATACTAACCCTTTGTTGATGATATAAGTTGAAAGTTTTTTCAAATATTGTCATTTGCCTTTTTTGTTTATGGATATTTCCTATCATGCTAAATAAAAAATATATAATGAAATTTATCTAACTTTTTGCTTATTGCCTCTGGATCTTGAGTCATAGTTAAGAAAGATTTCCAAGTTCTCATATTGTAATATAACTTACAATTATTTCCTTGTAGTACTTGTATGGATTAATTTTCTTACATTTAAATTTCTGATTCTTATAAATATTTCCTATTGCATAGGTTGAAGAATAAGTGCAGTATTTTCTTTACTCCATGACTTTCCAGTTACCCTTATACCACTCATTATGAATTCCATCTTTCCTACTGATTTGAGCTTTACTTGAGGCAGAAGTTGTTGTTGCCCTGACTGTATTCCCTTGCACTCACCACTCCATTTCATGCCAAAGATTTTCCAATTACCATCAACTGCCTTCCTTTACCTGCAGGTTTTTTCTGGCCATCAGAATTTATTTTGCCCATACACTGTAGGCTGGAAATACCTGTGAATTAACATTCCTCAAAAGTGGTCTACAATCCATGACTAATAAAAGTTTCTGACAAAACAAGCTTCATAAGAGAGAACTTTTTAAAATATATATATATTTTTATTGATTTCATAGAGTAAGGAAGAGGGAGAGAGAGATAGAAACATCCAAGATGAGAGAGAATCATGGATCAGTTGCCTCCTGCAAGCCCCCCACTGGGGATCAAGTCCACAATCCGGGCATGTGCCTTTGACCAGAATTGAACCTGGGACCTTTCAGTTTGCAGGCCGACAGTCTATCTTCTGAGCCAAACTGGCTAGGGCAAGAGATAACTTTGTGGCACAAGTTCTTCCCAAAATTACCCAGGATAATTAGCTATAGGCGCCTACAGAGGTAATTTGCTGATAATATACTCTTTATTGACTACCTTTTCTTTCTTTCTTTTTTTTTTTATTTCCCCTTACCCTTCCTGGTATTTCTTAAGATCATTTCACAAATAAGTCTTGTCTCAGGATATTCTACCTTGTCTTCTAACTCACTGATGCAGTCCTCAGCTTCTATTCTACTGTTGAAACTTTCCATTTTAGTTATTATGACTAGATCATTCTTCATTTCCTCTTCATTCTTCTTCATTTCTTCTTGATTCTTATACATGTTTTTGAATTTGTCTTCCATCATTTTCAGTGTCCTTATAACCATTGCTCTGAATTCTTCCTCTGACAAATGGCTTGTCTCCATTTCATTTATTTCCTTTTCTGGTGATTCTTTCAAATAGGGGTTGTTTCTTTGTCTTCTCCATTTTTGCTATTCCTTTGTGATTGTTTCTACATATCAGATCAAACTGCTGTGTTACCCAGATTTTTTGAGTTTATCTTATGTAGTTGATGTTTTGTGGGATCCAGTGGTACAATCTTTCTGGTATTCTGGGCTGGGCAATCTAGGGGTGTCCCCTACTTGGGATATTTGTGTTCTCTTGGTTTAGCTGTGTCTTGAGTGTTATTGTCCCATTCATGGATGGAGTTTCCTCTCAGGGTGTCTCTACCACATTGACCAAACAGCACAAAATACAACTCAACAAGACATGACACAAAGGAAACAAAATGTATTCATGACATCAATAAACCCAATATAAGTGACACTGATAACCCCAATATAAGAGAATTAGGAGAGAGAAAAGAGAGCAAAAATTATATCAAGGAAAGAAAAAATGGTAAGCAAAGTTGCAGAATATCTTCCCTTTAATTTTTCCTCAGCACTGTGACTTTACTTATGTCTCTCATCTTGCTTTCCCTCCATCCTCCACCTGCAACAGTAACTTGCTCCAGGCTCACTTTGCTCTAATGTCTAGGAAATCCTTCAACACATCTGCCAACAGAACTATGATTCCCAGCATTCCTGGTATTTCCCTGTGCTCTGGGCTTCCACTTCAGGTCCAGGGGCTGTCACCAGAACTCCAATTCCCATTCCCAGAATTCCTGGTGCTTCCCACGCTCTTGGTTTCTGCTTCTGGTTCAGGGGCTACAGAAACAAAAATGACTGCAAACTCCAGCCACCCCCAGGCCAGGCTAACAGGACTGGACACTCCAGTGGCATCCACAGGATCCCGGCCACTTAGCACCGGTGTGCAAGCTCGTGTGCTGGCCACAGGCTCAAAGTGGGTGGGGTCACATGTCGCTATGACACAGCATCCTGCCCCTGGCTGCTCAGCACCTGCCTACCTCCATGATGCCCACATGCTGCCATCTTTGTTGGGTTAATTTGTATACTCGCTCCTGATTGGCTTAGGGTGTCACAGAGGTATGGTCAATTTACATATTTGTCTATTATTAGTATATATATATATATATATATATATATATATATATAGAGAGAGAGAGAGAGAGAGAGAGAGAGAGAAAACACCACAAAACAAACAGATAAATGAATAAAAATGCAAACAACAAACACCCAGAAAAGAGGGTGAGGACAGAATCTGTAGAGGCAGAGCTTATATACAGAAAGTAAGGTTCAGGAAATGGATGACTATGAAGAGGACCTCAGTTCAGTATAGAGGAGGTATAAAGAGGATGAGTGGATAAGAAGAAAAGAAAAAGAAGAAAAAAATTAAAAATAAAAAAATAAAAGGTAAAATATTAAAAAATAAAATGAAGAAAAATAATTAAAAAAGTAAACAAAAAAAGCCCAAAGAAAATAAAGAAAAAAATTAAGTAAAAGATAAAAAATAAAATAAAAATAAAAAAGTGAAGTGTCATTTATTTTAGCTGAGTTTTAATGTCCCAATGGAGGCTAGTTTAAGATCCCACTCTTCTACCACTTCTCAGTTTCCTGTTAGGTAGTCAGCATCATGTTGAGCTACAAGTGATCCACTGCTCCTTTCTTTGTGTCTATCTCCATTGCCTTGACTATAAGCAGGCAGGACCAATCTGCCTACTTTGCCTGTCTGCCAACTGTCAATCTTAATCTCCCAAGTTCAAGTGGCTGTTTCTAACAGGCCTATATTTAGGGAGGTTCTGGGACTGAAGGGAGTTTCTTCAACCCATTCCCTGAGGGCTCTTAGGGGATATTCAGATTTTTGGTGTCCTTTGTATCACTTAGATTGTAATCTGGCTGTGGCTATACTGGTTGCCTTGAGGCTTTTGGGAGGGGCTAGCTTTTCAGGAGAAAATGGTTGCTTATGTCTGGAGTGTCAGGAATGTCCCAGTGCCAGATTTCTGGTCACCTCTCCCCAACCTGCTCTCCAGACTCCACAATCTGCACCTCCACTTACACTTCAGCCACTGGTGACTGTTTGTATTTGAAAGGTCCTATGAACTGGGTTTAGCGAATAAAACTAAAGACCAAAAGAAGGGAAAACAACTACACCACTGCAAGTTTCTCTCCCCCCAGCACTGGCGGCTTGTGCAGTTCTTTAGGCCACCCCCTCTAGGCTGAGACTCTCAAAGTTGTGGAATTAGATCTAGAATCCTCTGCTGCCAGCATCCCTGTGGACTTCCATTCCATAGTCAGATGTTATGCCTGCAAGATGGACACAGACTTGATGCAGTGCGGCTTCCTTCTGACACTCTTGGCTCAGAGGCCTTGCAACTCTCTCCAGCCAGATCCCCAATCCTATTGTTCTCCAGGCTTCCTCTGCTCTTCCCAGCTGTGAATTGTTTCACCAGCTGTGTCTACTTTGCCAATTCCAGGTGGATGTTATTCAATTTAGATGCTCCTATCTGTTCTGGGATAAGGCTCGGGAACCAAGCTTAAGGGAATCAAGCTAAGGCACTTCGTTTATCATATATTAAATTTGCATATTTTATTGTATTTTCTACTTTAATTTATTCATTTTTGGATACTATATTGTTTTAATCATGGACACTTTATAGTTAGTGTTAAAATCTGATGTGGTCAGATTTCCTTGCTCTTTGTCTCAGGGTTTTCCCAGTTATGCTTGAATTTTTAGTTTTGTTTTTTTTTTTAAATCCTCACTGAAAGATATCTTTTTATTGATTTTAGAGAGAGAGGAAGGAAGAAAGAGGGAGAGAGAGAGAGAGAGAGAGAGAGAGAGAGAGAGAGAGAGAGAGAGACATCAATCTGTTGCTTCGAGTATGTGACCTGACAGGGTTTGAAATCGGCATCAGCAACCTGGGAATGTACCCTGACTAGTAATAGAACCCCAACCTTTTTGGGATGCTACTTCAACCAATTGACCACTTGATCAGGGTATTGTTTAATATTTTAGATAAATTTTATAATTACCTTGTCTAGCTCAAAAAAATATCTCTGGAATTTTTATTTAGTCTCTATTAAATTAATGATTTAGAGGTAATTAAACTTATTTAGTTTTTTCTTATCCAAGAACATGTTATATCTTTCCATTTATTCTAGTCAACTTTTGTGCATGTAAGAATATTTTATTTTTTTCTTCATATAGTTTTTGGACATATCCTGCCATATATTCCTTTTGTTAGGTTGTATGTGTTCCCTGTAAATGTTGGAGATTAAAACCTTATCAGAGATAACATTGGCAAATATGTTCTCCCATTCAGTGGGCTTTCTTGTTGTTTTGTTGGTGGTTTCTTAGGCTGTTCAGAAGCTTTTTATTTTGATGTAGTCCCATTTGTTTATTTTATCCTTAGTCTCTCTTGCCCTAGGATCTGTGTCTATAAAGATAGTGTTATGACATATATCTGCAATTTTGCTGTCTATGGAGTCTTTTAAGATTTTTATGGTTTCCCGTCCTACATTCAAGTCCTTTAGCCATTTTGAGTTTGTTTTTGTATATGGTGTAAGTTGGTGATCTAGTTTAATTTTTTTGCATGTATCTGACCAAATTTCCCAGCACCATTTATTAAAGAGGCTGTTTTGATTCCATTGTATGTTCTTGCCTCCTTTGCTGAATATTTTTTAAATATATTTTTATTGATTTTTACAGGGAGGAAGGGAGAGGGACAGAGAGTTAGAAACATCAATGAGAGAGAAACATTGATCAGCTGCCTCCTGCACACCTTCTACTGGGGATGTGCCTGCAACAAAGGTACATGCTCTTGACCAGAATCAAACCAGGGACCCTTCATTCCGAAAGCTGACACCCCATCCACTGAGCCAAACCAGTTAGGGTCTCCTTTGCCGAATATTAATTGAGTATAATGGCTTGGTTTAATTTCTGGGTCCTCTATTCTGTTCCATTGGTCTATATGTCTGTTCTTATGCCAGTACCAGGCGGTTTTGAGAACTGTAGCTTGGTAATATAGTTTGATGTCTGATATTGTCATCCCTCAAACTTTGTTCTACTTTCTCAGGATAGCTTTGGCTATTCGGGGTCTTTTTTTTATTCCAGATGAATTTTTGGAGAGTTTGTTCTAGATCTTTCAAATGTGCCATTGGTATATTAATAGGTATGGCATTGAATCTATAGATTGCTTTAGGTAGTATGGACTTTTTAATAATGTTGATTCTACCAATCCATGAACATGGTATGTTCTTCCATTTCTTTATGCCTTCCTCTATCTCTTTTTTCAATATCTTGTATATTTCTGAGTAGAGGTCTTTTATGTCCTTAGATAAGTTTATTCCTAGGTATCTTAATTTATTGGTGTAATGGTAAATGGGATTGTTTTATTTTTCATTTCTCTTTATTGAGCTCATTATTGGTGTATAAAAAGGCCATAGATTCCTGGGTGTTAATTTTGTATCTGGCTACGTTGCCAAATGAGGTTTAGTATTTTTTTTTTGATGGAGTCTTTGTGGTTTTCTATGTATAGTATCATGTAAACTCTGAATAAGGACAGCTTTAATTCTTCTTTTCCAATTTGGATGACTTTCATTTTTTCTGCTTCTCTGATTGCTATGCTAGTACTTCTAATATTATGTTGAACAAGAGTTGTGAAAGTGGGCATCCTTGTCTTGTTCCTGTTCTTAGGAAAAATGGATTTAGTTTTTGCCCATTAAGTATGATGTTGGCTATAGGTTTGTCATATAGGGGCTTTTATTATGTTGAGGTATGATCCCTACTTTGCTGAGAGTTTTTATCAAGAAAGGTTGTTGGACTTTGTCAAACGCTTTTTCTCCATCAATTGATATGATTATGTGATTTTTCTTTCTCAGTTTGTTTATGTGATGTATCATATTTATTGATTTGCAGATATTGAACCATCCTTGCATCCCTGGAATAAATCCCACTTGGTCATGGTGTATGATCTTTCTAATGTATTGCTGAATCCGATTTGCTATGATTTTGTTGAGGATTTTAGCATCTATCTTCATCAAGGATATTGGCCTGTAGTTCTCTTTTTTGTGGTGTCTTTATCTGGTTTTGGGATTAGGGTAATGCTGGATTCTCAAAAAGAGCTTGGAAGTGTCCCTTCCTCTTGAATTTTTTTGGAATAGGATGAGTAGGATAGGTTTTAGTTCTTCTTTGAATGCTTGGTAGAAATCCCGTGTAAAGCTGTGCAGACCAGAGCTTTTGTTTGCTGGAAGGTTTTTGATCGCTGTTTCAATTTCTTCGGTAGTTGTCTACCTATTCAGGTTTTTTGACTCTTCTTGGTTGAGTTTTGGGAGCTTGTATTTGTCTAAGAATGTGTCAATTTTATCTAGGTCATCTATTTTGTTGGAATAGAGTTATTCATAGTATTTTTTAACAATCCTTTGTATATCTGTGGGGTCTGTTGTTATTTCTCCTCTTTAATTTCTGATTTAGTTTATTTGGGTCTTCTCTCTTTGCTTCTTGGTGAGTTTGGCTAGAGGTTTATCAATCTTATTTATCCTTTCAAAATACCAGCTCTTGGTTTTGTTGATCTTTTGTATTTTTTTTTTTGTCTCTCTGTCATTTATCTCCGCTCTGATCTTTATTATTTCCTTCCTTCTGCTTACACTGGGCTTTTCTTATTCCTCTCTTCCTAAATCTTTGAGTTGTAAGGTTAGGTAATTTATTATCATTATTGTTTTTTGCAACAGACTCGTAGAGCTATGAACTTCCTTCTCAAGAAGGCTTTCACTGTGTCCCATAGATTTTGGACTGTTGTGTTTTCATTGTCATTTGTTGCCATGATGTTTTTTATTTCTTCTTTGATCTCTCTGGTAACCCAGTCATTGTTTATAGCATGCTATTTAGTCTCCACGTGTTTGATTTTTTTGGATTATTTTTATTGTAATTGATTTCCAGTTTTATGCCATTGTGATCTGAGAAGACGCTTGATATGATTTCTATCTTCTTGAATTTAAAGAGACTTTGCCTTTGACCAATATATGGTCTATCTTTGAAAATGAACCATGTGCACTTGAGAAGAATGTATATTCTGTCACTTTTGTGTGAAATGTTCTGAAGATGTCAATTAATTCCATCTAATCTAGTGAGTCGATTAAGATCGATGTTTCTTTGCTGATTTTTGTTTAGAGGATTTGTCCAATGGTGATAGTGGGGTATTAAAGTCCCCTACTATGACTGTATTGCTATCAGTCTCTCCCTTGATATCCTACAAAGGTTTTGTTATGTATTTGGGTGCTCCTGTATTGGGTGCATATATGTTTACCAGAGTTATATTTTCTTTTTTTGATTGCTCCCTTAGTCCAATGGTGATAGTAGAGTATTAAAGTCCCCTACTATGATTGTATTGCTGTCAATCTCTCCAGAAGTTTTTTTTTTTATGTATTTGGGTGCTCCTATATTGGGTATGTATATACTTACCAGAGTTATTTCTTCTTGTTGGATTGCTTCCTTTAGTATTATGAAGTGGTCTTATTTCTTTTATGTCCTTTACTTTGAGATTTAATTTGCCAGATATAAGTATTGCTATCCCAGCTTTATTTCATTTCCCTTAGCCTGAAAAACCTATTTCCATCCCTTCACCATCAGACCGTGTGTGTCTTTTTCCTGAGGGGGTTTTCCTGTAGACATCAGATATATGTGTCATGTTTTCTTATCCACTCAGCTACCCTATGTCTTTTGATTGGGGCATTTAACACATTACCATTTAAAGTTATTATTGATAGTTACTTGTTTGTCACCATTTTTATTCTTTATGCCTGTTTCTTTTCCTCTTCTCCTATTTCTTCTTTTTACAGCAGACCTTTTAGCATTTCTTGCATTACAGGTTTGGTGGTAATAAACTTCCTTAGTCCTTTTTTTTCTGTGAAGCTTCTTAATTCACCCTCAATTTTGATTGATAGCCTTGCTGGATACAGTATTCTTGGATTCAGACACTTCCTTTGCATGACTTTGTATATTTCATTCCATTCCCTTCTTGCCTGATGTGTTTCTGTTGAGAAATCATTGGCTAGTCTGATGGGGGAGCCTTTGTAGGTAACTTTCTGTCTTGCTCTGGCTACTTTTAAGATTCTTTCTTTGTCATTGGTGTTTGCCAATTTAATTATAATGGGTCTTGGCATTAGTTTTTTGGGGGTTCATTTTGTTTAGGACTCAGTGAATTTCTTGGATTTGTGTGAGTTTTTTCTTCCCTATATCGGGGAAGTTTTTTCTGTCATTATTTCTTCAAACATGTTTTCTATTCCTTGCTCAGTTTCCCCTCCTTCCCGCCCCTTTATTATGCGGATGCTGTTTCATTTCATGTTGTTCCAAAGTTCTCTTAGGCTCTCCTCCTGACCTTTAACTTTTTTTCTTAGAAGCTGCCCTGCTTGGGTATTTTTTTTTACCTTGTCTTCTAGCTCTCTGATGTGGTCTTCTGCTTCTTGGAGTCTACTATTGTTGCTTTCCATTGAGTTCTTTATAGTAGCGATGTCATTTTTCATTTCTTCTTGGTTCTTCTTCATTTCCTCTTGATCCTTACACATATTGTTGAATTTGTTTTCCATTCTTTTCAGCCATCTTATGACCATTTCTCTGAATTCTTTCTCTGAGATATTTCTTGCCTCCTTTTTGTCTACTTCATTTTCTGGTGATGCCTCCTTTTCTCTCATTTGCAGGCTGTTTATTTATCTCCCCATGATCTCTCTTCTCTGGGTGTCTGGTTATTTAACTCTCTCTCTCCTGCATTGATTTAAAGACATAAAATACAACACAACAAGACACAATGCACAAGGCACTGAACACAAATGTGTTCATGGTACTAATAACCCCAAGTAAAGGTGATGACCCAAGAAAAGAGAGTTAGGGGATAAGAAAAGAAAAAGAAAGTGCTAAAATGATATTTATAAAAGGAAAAAGTAAGTGAGAGAAGAAAGAGAATAAAAAAGAAGGGGCAAAAAACTATTTATATGGGAAGAAAACTCCAGTAGAACAACAACTAATGCCAAAAAATGCAAACAACAAACACCCGGAGATGGATGCAAACTATAAACAACAACTCATAACAAGTGAGGAGAGGAAAAACAAAAGCAAAAAATAAAGACAAAAACAAAACAAAAAAAGGGAAACAATTTCACAAACAAGCAAAAAAAAAAACCCCAAAACAACCTAATCAACAATCAAGCAAACAAGAACAATAGGACAGAGAGAAAGCAAGGCAAAGCAAAATAAAATAAGAAACCTAGTACAAAAAACAAAACAAAAAAATAATAACAACAGAACAAAACAAAACAAAACGAAAAAAAATGGAAGGAAAAAATTTTTGATAGTGAAGAAGGCAAAGAGAGACGAGTGTATGGATTTAGAGCAGGGGATCAGAAATTAGATTTATGAGTAGGATGAATTTTAACAGGTGGTAATAAGAAGGAATAGAGAAAATCTAACATAGGAATAAAATAATAGAATAGGACAACAAAAGGGGGAAAGTGAGGGATGGAGTGTTGGCATAAAGGTAAAGTTGAGATATTGTAAAAATATGCTAAAGGAAAAACGAAAACAGAATGCAGAACATTAATCCCAAAGTGAAATAAAGAGAAAATAAAATGACACTTTTTAAAAAAGTTTCAATGGTAGTAGTAATAATATTAATTAAAAATAAAAATGTAATAATTAAAAAGGTAAAATCAAGTGAGGATAAAAGAAAAAATATTTAGTTTCTTAAGTAAAAGGTGAAAAAAAATAAAAATGTGCAGCAGTGAAGGTCATTCACTTCCTCTACTCTTCTGTTTGGCATGCTTTTTTCCTGTCAGGTATTCAGGAGAGTAATGAAGTTCCCTGCGATACACTGCTCCTCTATGTTGTAAACCACAGTCCTGATTTTAAAGCCGGCAGTATTTCTTTGTTTCCCAGACTGCCTTTATTTGTGTTTATAGGAGAGTCTATTTGTGATTCAGCCCCTGGGTGGCAGTGTTTCTGGATTGACCTCTGAGGCTGTAAGTCCTCTCTAGCCAGTATTTAGCTTTTGTTTTTCCCTGTTGCATTTAATACTGGTTTGGGAGAATCGGCTGCCTCAGAGCTGGTTCCTTGATTGAGTTACTCCCCACTCTGATTCCCAGGTTCCACAAAAACAACTTTCCCCTGCAGTCTCTGTGAGTGTCCCTAATTGAGCGAGCCTATGTATTCGGTTTAGTACTCAAAAACAGGGATTTAAAGAGAAAAAAAAAAGAGCCAGAGTAAGTGCGCAAGCTTCCAACCTCACAACCTCCACTGTCCAGCCCTGTGCGCAATTCTCCAAATGTGTCTTCTGCACATCCTGTCTCCCTGACACTAAGCAGCCAAAAAACTGGCAAAATCTGAGGCTGCCTTTTTGTGCTCAGTGAAGCTATGGGCTGATTTTTAGAGTTCACTTCTGCCAGCAGCCCTGTGGATCCCCTTCACACTCTGCCAGCACACTCGAGGATCACGCTGGCCCCAATAGCCTTGGACTTTGTGGGGCGCAGAGTCTCCCCGGGCACATTTCTCTCTCCAACCTGGATTACAAACCTCACTTGTATCTAAGCGAAATCTGAGCTTTCTGTGAGGAGGAGTAGGGCTCATCCGAGAGCTGCTTTAGATTCGGTGTTTCTGGGTTCCTAGCTGCTCCTTGGGTGCTGTGGTTGCAGGGTCCCTGGATGTATACACTTCTGATAATAGTCACTCTCCCTTCAAGATGGCGTGGTCTCAGTCTCCGCAGCAGAGCTGGCTGCTCCAGGAGAAATTTCAGCAGCAGTGGAGGCTTCCTGGTTAGGGGAGCCCGGTCTGGCAGTCTCCACCAGTCTCCTGGAGTATAGTTATCGCTCACCCACAAATTTACATTCTCCCATACGTCCAGACCCTCTCCTTTCGTTCTCTTACACACTACCTTGCAGTCTGCCTTCCCGTTGGCAGCCATTTTCCCTCTAAAAAAAAAGCCCAACAATCCATTTTTATGTGAAATCTTTCAATTTTTAATTCTTGACAAAGGATTTACACTGAAACAGCATGAAGGCCATATAAAATATTTCTGCAGACCATATTCTGCCTGTCAGCTACTAGTTTGCAGACTCTGAATTGGTAGACTCCAAGGTTCATTCCAACTATTTTTGTTTATGGATTTTTTACATTAAAGTTTAGGTTTAATAAAATGGAAGGAAATATCATGTTTGGGGGGCATTGTCACATGGTAAAATTGCTTAAAAGTATTTATGTTGGAATTGGACAGCCTGGTTTTGCCTAAGAAGTGTGTTATCTTGAGCAAATTATATAACCTTTCTGTACTTCAGTTTCACCTTCTATAAAATAGTAATAAAACAGTAATTATATTATAGTGTTGTGAAGATTGAGATGTTACATGTAAACCACTTAAAAGGGTACCTGGCTCATAATAAGTATTTAGTATTTAGCTATTATTAATATGAAAAAAAAGCATTTGTGATCAACTATTTTGCCAACTGAATGCAGGATGAATGAATGACAGAGAGATGAGCTAGGAGGCTTACTAATGTGAACAATGGCTGTAAAAGTGGAAGTAAAATACCAGATATGAGAGACATTATAAAAAGGGAATAGACTGTCAAACCTCAGAGGGAAGGCAGGGGAGGTTATGTGTATGGGGGGAAGATCAACCAATGAGTTCACATATACATAACCCATAGACACAGACAGTAGGGTGGTAAAGGCCTGAAGGGGAGAAGAGGAGAGAGCAATGGGGGCGAAGGGGATCATATGTAATACTTTCAACAATAAAAATAATAAATAAATAAATAAATAAATAAATAAATGCAAACATTTATTGCCTGTCAATAAATGTGCCAGGTACCCTAAAATACTTTGCATGTATTAACTTTGTTACTTCTAAACAACTTTATGAACTTAAGTTATGATTATTATCTCCATTTTATAGATGAAAACTATGAGGGTGCATGAAGGTAACATTCTGAAGTTAACAAAAATAATAAATGGTACAGTTTGGTTCTGAAGCTTACAAAAAAGGAGAGAGAGATGTTAAGACTTGATGATTGAATGTATGAATGTTACATAGTTTTAAATTCTAAGCAGTTTCACTTTTCATAGTTGATGTGTTTCTTGTTATTTGGGGGGAATTTATTTACCTTGAAATTAGTGTCTTTGTGTCTGACACGCCTTTTGTTAATGAAAAAGTGCTTCTGAAATTTAATCTTTTTTAAAAGGCCATTTTGAATGCAAAACTAAAATAAAACAAAAACAGGATCAGGATTAGGTTTAGTTATCTTGGTTTTATTATAAATGAGGGTCCAATTGTGATTAAATTTCAAGCTAATTTTAATGAATGAAGATTGTTTTATTTAGACTATTAAGCTTATATATGCATTATAAAACTGTTGAAGTTCATGACTGATGTAATAGATGTCATATTAACTGCCAGATGTTACTATGTCCTTTCAATATTTAATAGGACTATACTACCCACAACCCTGCTCAATTTTCTTGTTGATCTGATCTTGCCCTTGGACTCTCTCCATTGGGAACAGATCTTAATTTTGTTTACTCAGAGACAAGTCCCTGACCTTCTCTTCTTTGACCATCACTCTGTGGATCAGTTTCAATTTCTTGCACTCTCTCTTTTCCTTCCAGCACCCCCATGATGTGAATGTTGGTACACTTGAAGTTATCCCGGGGGTTCCTAACACTATCCGAATTTTTTTATTTTTAAAACTTTTTGCTCTTCTGATTGGGTATTTTTTGCTTTTTTATATTACAAATTGCTGATTTGTTTCTCAACTTCATCTATTCTATGTTGATTCCCTGTAAATTAATTATTCTTTATTTCAGTTAGTATAGCTTTCATTTCTAACTGGTTCTTTTTCATGCTCATGAGGTCCTCACTAAGTTCTTTGAGCATCCTTATAACCAATGTTTTCAACTCTGTATCCAGTAGATTGCTTATTTCCATTTTATTCTTTATCTGGAGTTTTGGTCTGATGTTTTCTTTAGTCCATGTTTCTTTGTCTCCTCATTTTGGCTACCTCCCTGTGTTTGTTTCTATGTATTAGGTAGAACTTCTAAATTTCCCAGGCTTTGTAGCATGGACTAATGTAGTAGGTGTTCTAAAGGGTCCAGTGGCTACAGCCTCCCCAATCAACCCAGCTTGGCCAGACTCGTTTAATTATTATAACAGTTCTGTGAGTAAGAGATTATGCAGGCTAAGAGATTAACAACAATAACTTATAATAAAATAGAATAAATATAACAATATACTGTAATAAATATTGTGTGGATATAATCTATCCCTATCTATCTATTATCTACCTATTTATCTATTTATCTATCATCTATCTATCTATCCATACATCTATCTATCTATCTCATTGTATTACAGTACCTATGGCTTATTTTTTGGCATATCCAAATTGCCAGCATTACTAAGCATTACTATTCCTATGATTTGGGGCCATTATTTAGTACATTAAAGGTTACTTGAATACAAGCATTGTGATACTGCAGCAGTCAATCTAATAACCCAGATGACTGGTGGTTAGTGTATTTAGTGTGGATACATGGGACAGAAGGATGATTCATGTCCCAGGCAGAATGGAGAAGAATGGCAAGAGATTTTATTACACTACTCAGAAGAGCACACAACTTAAAAATTATGAATTGCTTATTAAATTTTTTATTTACAATTTTCCACTTAATAATTTCAGAACATAGTTGAGCATGGATAACTAAAACTACAGAAATTGAAAGTAAGGATAAGAGGGTATTTTAATTACTTATTTTATCCAATATACAGATAAATAAATATAAATAACCTTAAGGCATAGATAGTAAAATATAATAAAATAATGAGAAATTAATGAGTTTTGAGTATTAATTATTTCTGTTTTTAATAAGATTTAATTTTAAGTTTTATAATTTAGTTTAAAATTTTTCATTAAATTTATTGGAGTGACAGTTGTTAATAAAAATATATGAGTTTTAATTTATGAGACCTAAGATGGCAGTGGAGTCTATGGAAGTTACATTGACCTTCTCCCAGTACTAAACTGGACTTACAACTAAAATGTAGGCCAATAAACCTGAATAATCAGCTGAAGACTAATTGAAGAAAAATATTATAACCAAGGATTTACAGAAGAAGCCACATCAAGACTGGTAAGATGGCAGAGACACATAAAGGGCTGGTCCTGCACCAATGTGTAGCAGTGAGAATTTGGAGGGATATCTCAGCTGCAAAGGTTCACTCTGAAGAGTGTGGGGTCTCAACCTCCCCACAAACTCCTCAAATAAGAGCACCAGAGCTGGAAGAGGCATCCACATAACACCTGGCTGTGAAAATCAGTGGGGACTCTGTCTGCAAGGGAAAGGCTGGAGTTTCCTTAAAACTCTGGCACCTTCTTAAAAGGCCAATACACAAAATCTTTTTTTTTTCTTACTTTTTTTTTCAATTTAAATTTATCTTTATTGTTCAGATTATTACAGTTGTTCCTCTTTTTTCCCCCCATAGCTCCCCTCCTCCCATTTCCCACCCCACCCTCTGTCCCCCGCCCCACTGTCCGCATCCATAGGTGTACGATCATTGTCGATTCTCTTCCTGCACCCCCAACACCCTTTACCCCTAAAAATTGTGAGTCCACTCCCTTTCTATGCCTCTGATTCTATTCTATTCACCAGTTTATTCTGTTCTTCAGATTTCTTATTCACTTGATTTTTAGGTTCACTTGTTGATAGATATGCGTTTGTTGTTCATAATTTTTATCTTTACTTTTTCTTCATCCTCTTCTCAAAGGATACCTTTCAGCATTTCATATAATACTGGT
>PVJC01040762.1:0-15663 GCA_004026665.1 Murina feae | reverse complement strand
TTTTTTTTTTCTTTTTTTTATTATTACTTAAAATATTACAAAGAGTAATCAGGACTTTTTTTAAAAATATATTTTATTGATTTTTTTACAGATAGGAAGGGAGAGGGATAGAGAGTTAGAAACATCGATGAGAGAGAAACATTGATCAGCTGCCTCCTGTACACCTCCCACTGAGAATGTGCCCGAAACCGAGGTACATGCCCTTGACTGGAATCGAACCTGGGACCCTTCAGTCCACAGGCCGATGCTCTATCCACTGAGCCAAATTGGTTAGGGCGATCAGGACTTTTTTAAAACGTTGCGGGATGCGGGACAAACTATTAAAAATCGGGACTGTCCCGCCAAAAGCGGGATGTCTGGTCACCTTAAGCTAGATTGAGGTCACTGGGTACCCTTTGAGTAGAGAGAAGTAAAGGAGACACTGCAAGTACACTTAAAAAACATATTTATAGTATCACTCCAGGGGTAGTTGAGGAAGTATTTTGCATGAAAGCAGAAATGAGTTACTCTTAGTTCTGGCTGCTATACTTTAGGGATAAATTTTACACCATCATATCCATATCCTCTACCACAAAATTAAAGAGTAGACAAATCTAAAGTATGCTTTTCTCTGAACTCCTGTAAAAATAAGTCATAGAAAACATCCTAATAATCATCACTATATATCAAGCACAATTTGAACTACTTTGTGTGGATTAGCATAGTCCATTTTTCAACCGCTTTATAAAAGCTACAATTATGTTTACACCTGATGACCTTCTATCATGCATTACTGAAACAATAGAGGTCTTTAGTGAGAGCATTCTTTACATTCCCACAATTATCTGTACCCATCCTACCCTCATTTGCACCCATCACCTCTTGTTTCTGTCCTGATACAAGGGACGAAGTACTGTTCCTAATAAAGATCTGTATCTCTATGTCCATCTATGTACCAAAACCAAATTTCTTCATTTTAGTTCTGGATCACATCTTCTCTCACCTCCTCAAGGAGGTTATTCCTTTATGTTATCACCCCTCTCATACATCATTAAGTTCTTTATCTCTACATGATCTGGAATCTCATATCATAAAAAGAACTCTCCCTTAATCACCTATCTAGCTAATGACCATTTTCTCTGTTCTGCTTCATAACCAGACTTCTCAAAAGAGATTACAAATGCTATTCCCACTTTCTATGCATTTCTCTATGCCCTCTTATCTGCCTTCTATATCATTTTTCTACTGAAATGCTCTTATCAAAGTTGACAATCGCCTCCATATTGCCAAATGTAATGGGCAATTTTCTTCCCTCTCATTTCATCTCCCATTCCTTCTCAGACTTTTTTGATGGATCTTCCTCCTATACTAATTCTGAGAACACCAAAATGGTAAATATTATGCTTTCTAAGTATTCCACCTGGGCATTGCTTTCTTAGGTGGTTGTGTCTGTTTCTTTAGTCTTTATTTCCATTTTACTCAAGAGGCAACTGAGGCTCAGAAAAATTAAGCAACTTGCCTAAGATCCTATAAGTACATAATCTTGGAAGAACACACTTCCATTTTTCTTCAGAATTGATGCTTAATTATATGCTAAATTCAAAACAGAAGTGATTTTGACATATAAGCATACAATCTGGAGTTACATATCAGTTGTTCAAATCAAATCTCTAGCATTGACTAGCTATGTGACTATGAATTAGTTATGTAGTCTCTCTATGCCCTAGTTTCCTCATTTGTAAGGAGGATAATAATAGCAGCTATTCATATGATAATTGAATATTAAATGAGTAAATATAAAGTTCTTAGAACAGTGCTGCCACATAATAACTGCTGAATCATTGTTAAGTATTATTATTAGCTGATTTACATAATTTTCCAAATCTTTTGTGTGAGTTTATTATTTGTTCTGAATAATGTTGCAAACATCTTAAGGACAGAGACATCTAACATTCTGATAGATTCCCCACACCCCACTATCATAGTGCTTAGCATAGTGAAAAAGTTATATGGAAAACTCAATAAGCATGTGAGAAAACAGAACAGAGTTGGAACAACTTCAAAGTCCCATTCATAGACCATTGTTATTATTTGACCTTTCTGATGTTTCTGTGGAAGACCCCAAATGAAGAGCTTGTCCTTATTTGACCTGACTTAGTCTCGACCAATATAAAAGCCTCTAATCAGGGTCAGTTGAAAAGAATTACAAGAAAATGTTTTAGCCAAATGTTTTCCTGAGGCAGTGGTTAACATTTGTGGCAAATAATGGATTAATCAAACATGTTAAAAGAATAGATGAGGAAAGAGATGTTTATAGGGGCTTTGAAATTTTGTAACATTTGCCCATGACTATGATAATAGCCAGGGCTGCATGCCTACTCAAAAAGTCCTGAAAACGTCTTAAGTTCTTACTGCTGGTTGACCTGAAGACTCTGTGGAAGCATAAAGCAGATGTCATTTAGATTTTTTAAGGCATTCTCCAAAATGGACACGGAGCCCCTCAGCCAAGACTGGGAAAGCTATTGATTCTAACTGTCTAAGGAAATATCTTGCAATTTATGACTTGACAATGACTCTCAATGAGTATGTTCTTCAGTGGCCACATACAACAAAGAATATGGACTATTCAGAATTAGTTCAGAAATAGAATGCAAAATCAAACAATAGTTACAAGAAGCAGTGGCAGCAATAGCAACAAACTAGGAGAAAAGAGAATCTGATGCCTAGAGTTGTCGCTATTTTAATAAAATGCCCAGTTTTCTACAACAACAAAAATATGTGAGGTGTGCACATAAATAGGGAAGTATAACCATTACAAGGTAGGGGGGCATTCAATAAACACTAAAACTGAAGAATCCCAGATGTTGGATTTTACTAGGCAGAATTTACATCAGCCTTTTAAATAACATTTAAAAACTAAACAAAGTCATACTCAAAGAACTGAAGGAAAGTAGTAGACTGATATCTCATAAAAAAGAGAATATTAAAAAAAGATAAAACTAACTAGACATTCTCAAATTAAAAATTATAATAAACAAAATGAAAATTACACTAGAGAATTTCAGGACAGTTTGAGCATGCAGAAGAAAGCTTCAGTGAACATAAAGATGGATCAATTGAGATTATCATGCTTGAGGAACAGAAAGAAAAATATTGAAGAAAAATAGCCTTGGAGCTTTGTGGCACATCATCAAGAATAACAACATAATCAGCCCAACTGGCATGGCTCAGTGGTTGAGTGTTGACCTATGGACTAGAAGGTCACAGTTCGATTCCAGGTCAGGGCACATGCCTGGGTTGCTGATTCTATTCCCGGTGCAGGTCGTGCAGGAGGCAGCTGATTAGTGATTCTCTCTCATCATTGATGTTTCTATCTCTCTCTCCCTCTCCCTTCTTCTTTGAAATCAATTTATATATATATATATATATATATATATATATATATATATATATATAAACAAAATAATCATAATGAGAGTCACAAAATAACAGGAGAGAGAGAAAGGGGCAAAAAGAATAGTTGACAAAATAATGGCTGAAAATTTCATAAAATTCATGAAAAACATTAATTTCTACATCAAATAAATTCAATTAACTCCAAGTAGAAGAACTTAAAGAAAGCCACACCTAGATACATCATGATCAACTGTCAAAAACAAAATAAGCCCTAACCAGTTTGGCTCAATGGATAGAGCATCAGCCTGCGGACTCAAGGGTCCCAGGTTCGATTCTGGTCAAGGGCATGTACCATGATTGAGGGCTCAACCCCTATGGGGAGTGTGCTGGAGGCAGCTGATCGATGTTTCTCTCTCATCAATGTTTCTAACTCTCTGTCCCTCTCCCTTCCTCTCTGTAAAAAAATCAATAAAATATATTATAAAAAACAACAAAAAAAAAACAACCAAACAAACAAAACAAATACCAAGGGAGAACCTTGAAAGCAACAGTGGAAAAAGAACTCAACAGGCACAAGAAATTCTCAGTAAGATTAACAACTAAAATATTATTAAAAAAATAGAGTCCAAACAACTGAGGTGATACAGTCAAAGTGATTAAAGAAGAAAATATTAACTAAAAATTCTATATCTTTAAAAAATAAAGAAAAATTAAGACTCCCTCCCCTTTTTTTAACATAGAGAATTCATCACTAAAAGATACATCATACAGACTGCAGTCCTTCAATCTTAAATGAAAGGATAAGAGACAATAACTCAAGTCCACATGAAAAAATAGACCACCCATAAATTAACTATATAGGTAATTTTAAAAATACAGTATAAATGTATTTTTTGCTTGCAAGTCTTTTTTACTATCTGATTTATAAGTTAGAAATAATGTTGTCCATGGACTAGAGAGGAAAGAGATGGGAATATGTACTGAGGAGCACAGGGTTTTATTCTGGCATGATGAACGTGTTCTGGAACTAGGTAGTGGTGATGGTTGCACAAATTTTTGAATATTGTAAAAATAAGTGCATTGTACAATATAAAAACAGAGAAACCACTGAATTATGCACTTAAAAAATAAATGAGTGGGAGTTTCAGGAAAATATTAGTTTTTGGATGGCTCTATTGGGGCTCAAATTGGAGGGTTACAGAAAATGAGGCTTAAGATGTAGTCAAATCAGAAAGTAGTAGAATGAAACACTGGATTAGGACTGGGAAACCTCAGAACAAATTGTAAATATACTTATAATTTAGATTCATGCAATATTCAGTTCACGCTTTACCAAAATTATGGCAATCCTATAAATAAGCCATATAGCAAATTGCAATCACTTTTTTAAAAATATAGTTTTTTTTTTTATTTAAGAGTGGAAAGAAGAGAAAGAGATAGAAACATCAATGATGAGAGAGAATTATTGATCAGCTGCCTCCTGCACACACACCCCTACTGGGGCTGTAGCCTGCAACCCAGGCATGTGCCCTTCGTCCAAATTGAACCTGGGACCCTTCAGTCTGCAGGCTGATGCTCTATCCACTGAGCAAAACCAGTTAGGGCTGTAATCAAATTTTCCTCCTAAAAAAATCCTCAAATTCTTTGCTAATTTTTAAAAAATCTTTTCAAGGAAAACAAAACAAAAAAAGATGTAGTCAAATCAGAATGTACCTTACCATAAGGTATTTGGAAATTACCCATAAGATACTGGGAGCAACTGAATAATTCTTATCAGAGCCTGAAGGTATTTGTATTTTAAAAATTATTCTAGCCCTGCCCGGTTTGGCTCAGTAGATAGAGCGTCGGCCTGTGGACTGAAGTGTCCCAGGTTCGATTCCAGTCAAGGGCATGTACCTTGCTTGCAGGCACATCCCCAGTGGGGGGTGTGCAGGAGGCAGCTGATCAATGTTCCTCTGTCACTGATGTTTCTAACTCTCCATCCCTCTCCTTTCTTCTCTGTAAAAAATCAATAAAAATATATTTAAAAAATTATTCTAGAAAAATAGTTCCCTAAATTAATTTAAAACAGAACACTTCTTGAATAATAATGCATTGACAGAATACCAAATAGATAGTGAACTGGAATAGCTGCTTAGCTTATACCAAATAACAAGACAATCTCAGAAGCTTGTTGTAGGAAATGATGAAAATGTGATTTATAATTGCTTTAGTCTGGCCAGTGTGACTCAGTGGCTGAGCATTGACCCACGAATCAGGAGGTCAGGGTTCAATATAGGGTCAAGGCACATGCCTGGGTTGCAGGCTCGATCCCAAATAGAGGGCATGCAGGAGGCAGCCTATCAATAATTATCTCTCATTATTGACATTTGTATCTCTCGCTCCCGCTCCCTCTCCCTTCCTCTCTGATCCTATATAATAAAGAGGTAATATGCAAATTGACCATCACACCCTCACACACGATGGTCACTCCCATGTAGCCACAAGATGGCTAGCAGAGGAGAGCAGTTGTGGGCGATTAGGCCTGCAGGGGAGGACAGTTAAAGGTGACCAGGCCTGCAGGGGAGGTCAGTTGGGGGGGACCAGGCCTGCAGGGGAAGGCAGTTGGGGACAACTGGGATGGCAGGGGAAGGCAGTTTGGGGTGACCGGGCCAGCAGGAGAGGGCAGTTGGGAGTAATCGAGCTGGCAGGGGAGCAGTTAGGCATTGATCAGGCTGGTAGAGGAACAGTTAGGGGGTGATCAGGCTGGCAGGGAGAAGTGGTTAAATCAGGCAAGCAGGCAGGCGAGCGGTTGGGAGCCAGCAGTCCTGTGTTGTGAGAGGACATACTGTGAGGGATCCCAGATTGGAGAGGGTGCAGGCTGGGCTGAGGGACACCCCGTCTCCCCAGTGCACAAATTTTGTGCACCAGGCCTCTAGAGTGTGTGTGTGTGTGTGTGTGTATTCTATCAAATAAAATAGTAATATGCAAATTAACCATCACTTCAAAACAAATATGGCAGCACCCATTCCCACAAAGATGGTGATGCCCGCTGGAGCCACAGAGATGGTAGACACACAAGCCTGCAGGGAGGTCTGAACCCCAGCTCTAGCCCCATGGAAGCCATGGTGCTGGGCTTCTGGAGCCAGAGCCAGCAGACACACAAGCCCACAGGGGGGTCCAGACCCCAGCCTCAACCCCGCGAAGGCCATGGCGCTGGGCTGCTGGGGTCGGAGCCAGTGGACACACCCTGCATCCCTAGGCCCCTCCTCTCATTTCCAGGAAATAAAATGTCTGCTGTGTGCCTACCTTTTGGCACAGCCCCTGCCCACCGTGGGCACCCTCTTCCCCAGTAGGCAGCATCGCATCACTCTCAGGCACCCATCTTCCTATACTTTACATGGACAAATGCATGCAGGCAAAGTCAGGAATTCAGGCCCCTGACATCAGCTTCCAGCTCTCAGGGTGCTGCATGGGAGATCGAGGAGAGGGGGTGCAGACAGTGGGAAGGAAGGAGGGGGAAAGGCACCAACCAGCAGTTTCTCCAGCCCTGCCAAAGTTTCACTTTTTGTTTGTGGGTTCGTGCCCTGGTCCCACATGAGCTTTCCTGGAATAAGTAACTTTAGCGAGCAGGGGGACAGCCAGGTGCTGCAAGTTAAGGGTTGGTTGCATGGTTGGGATGCAGGACATGCTGCAGGGCACAGGGCTGTGCCTGTATGGGGCTGGGGACAATAGGAGGGGGAGTGCCTTGGCATCTTCTCCTACACCTTAGCCTCTGCCTCCAGCTGCCACTGCTGCTGCCCCAGCTGCCTCCTCCCAGAGGTACTGTTGCAAATCATTCTCTTGACCCCCTCCTCCCACAGGTTCCTTGGAACCCCCAGCCTCCCCGGAGCATGAGCACCTCTGGGGTGGCACCAGCACGGGCACACAGGGTGTGAAGTGTGCACCCTTCCCAGGCGGAAGGGCCCGTGGTACAGAAGTGCCAGCCATGATGCAATCATGGGGTACACACCATAGGAGAGAGACCCTGAGTTTTTCAGGAAGCTCATATTGCTGTCTGGGTGGGGTTGGAGCCCTTCATTGTGTGACCCCAGCCTGGGCCTTTCTGGGCACCCAGGGGGTGGGGCCATACCCAGCTGCTTAGAGCTTTTGTGGAATCCTAGTTGTCATCGTGGAAGGTGCCTAGGAATCCAGTTTTCCAGCCCCCATTTTACAGTTGGGGCAACTGAGGTCCAGAGAGAAGTAGGGCCTCCCCAGAAGTCAGTCATTAAAGGCCGAACTGTAACGAAAATAAATGGCTCTCAATTCCTAATTTCTGTTTGCCAGCATTTCTCCAGCACCCATAGGCTGGCAGGGGGCAGGGGAAGTTGGGGGCGATCAGGCTGGCAGGCAGGTGAGCAGTTAGGAGCCAGCGGTCCCAAATTGTGAGAGGGATGTCCAACTGCCTGTGTGGAATCGGGCCTAAACCAGCAGAATGATATCCCCTCAAGGGGCCAGATTGGAGAGCATGCAGGTCAGGCTGAGGGGACCCTCCCCCCATGCACAAATTTCATGCACCAGGCCACTAATATATATCCATATATATATGGATAATTCCAAAACTACTCACTCTAACTTAAGCAACTGTGTAGAAAGGGAGGGCATGCTGGTATGATTCCTTGCCATATGGAGGAGGAATCCTTTTGTAAAGAAAATTCTTAGTTAATTTCTGGACATATTGAAGTATGTGAAAGCTTTCCCTGAGGAGACAGAGGGAATTAATGAAAAAGATGTTCATCTGGTATTCAGTAGTTTTCTACAAGTCAAACCTGTATCTTTTAAAAAATATATGTTTATTGATTTTAGAGAGGAAGTGAGAGGGAGAGAGATATAGTAACATCAATGATGAGAGAGAATCATTAATCAATCTGCTGTCTCCTGCAAGCAAGCCCCACATTGGGGATCTTGTCAGCAACCTGGGCATGTTCCCTGACCAGGAATCAACCATGACCTTCTGGTTCATAGGCCAACACTAAATCACTGAGCCATTCTGGCTGGGCCAAGCCTGTATCTTGAATATTCATAACTGTGTCTTCTTCCATGGGTGCATGAATCATCTGATAACTTTGCCTCAAGGCAGGGAGAAAAGTTAGAATGTCACATCTCTGGTTTCCATTAACTCCTTAAGGTACTACCTGATTTACATGGATTCTCCCCAGTGTCTGGTTTTTCTATGATATCCGTGAAAAAACAAGATAGTTGTGTAGCATTCTTATGCTTTCAAATGTATTTACTTACCCTATTTTGTATTTACTTAAGTTATTACATGCTTACTTGTTGATTTACATTTAAAGAGACTTATTATAATATATTCTGCAGGGAGTTCTGCTGCTATGAATTAGGCCTTAAGTGTTCTCTTCTGGGCCATTAATTTGTCAAATGCTCCTGTATTTTTCCAAAACTCAAAAATTTTCTTATAACTAAAGCAAGAATTTAGAGCAATCACCATACTGTCTCACAGACTTCATATTATCTGGCTATTAGAATGAAGAGGACAGTCTTAAAGCCCCTATTAAATGATTACATTTAAGTTTGATTTATTTTTATTCAAGAGAACTTTTCTCCAAGCCAAAAAATGATGCAATAATTATACTCATATATTCATGTATGCCCTACAAACTTCAGGTTTACATTTAATTATTTTGTAGTTTTTGTTGTTCTTGTTGTTGTTTTAAATAAGAGTAGTTAAGTCTATTTGTATATGTGGGTTTTTTTTTCTGTGCATGCATGTATTTACTAGCAGACTTATGCAGGAAGCTGCATATCTATAACCTGGTTTGTGTGTAAGTCATCTTGTCTCGTTTCTACTTCTGAGTAACTAGCTCTGCTAATTTGCATAAAGATCACTGTTGTTAAAAACAATAATGACCTTTGTGCCCTTGTAAGATTCCAAATCACTGTGGTTGTTTGGCTTCAAATGTACAAAATTAAAAGTAATGCTTCAACTATCTTTCAACAGGAGTTAAAATAATTGTTTAATCCCTCTTTAAAGATGTTCACTCAGAGGAACCAAGATGGCGGCATACGTATACACTTGTACTTGCTGCCTCACACAACCACATCAAAACTACAAATAAAAGACAAAACGGATTCATCCAGAACAATGGGAAGGCTGGCTAAGTGAAAATTCTACAACTAGAAGGAAAGAGAAAAGCACAATGAAGCTGGTAGGAGGTGCAGAGGTGTGGAAGTGCAGAGGTACAGAGGTGTGCACAGAAACAGGCTGGCAACTGGGTATGCTGTTGTCTTTTTCAATCGGGAGGGAAATACAAGTTCTCAATTACTCTGAACTCCAGTTCCAGGCGAGACTCTGGGGACCCAGACTCATAGGGGAAGAAACTGGACTGTCTGGCATCAGGCCAGAACGTGAGGGTGGTTTTCTCCCTGAGGTGCTTACAGTGACCATTGTTTCTGCAGGGGGCATGGGACACAGAGACCTCAGGACCTCTCCAAGGCAGAGCAGTCTGGCAGCCATTGCGGTTTGCTCCACTGTGATGATTACCTGAGACCCCACCTCACCCAACTTACAACCCCACCTAAGCTGTGAGCAGAGGCTTTTGCATATGAATGGCCTGTTATTCTGCGACCTAAAACACAACAAACTGCAGCTGGGTCAAAGAGCACCAAAGCCTCCAAAGGAAGTTCTAGATAGCAGCCTGCATTGCTTCACAGCTAGACCTCATCTGGACTCTTCCAAATTCCAAACAAAGAGGAGGAATCTGCAGATCTCTCTGTAGCTCCTGCTGGGTAGCCTCAGACAGTGGCTGGCTTTGCACCTCCTTGGAGATCCAAGAGCCAATGTACCCAGTGGTCAGAGTGAGACAATACCAGATTACAACTCTCCACATCCATAAGCAACACACTCAAGGGGCAGACTCAGTGAGCACTGAAATCCCACTTAAGCAAGTCCTGCTCCATAAGGGTGTCTCTAGCACAGCAGTTCTCCCATTGTAGTCACAGCTGGTCCTCTCAGTCAATTGGCCTATTGGTCAATTCCTCCCAGTGATAACAACAGCGATCAAGACTTAACTACAAGACTGTGCACAGAGGCCACAAAGGGGTGCACCAAGAGTGTCAACTTCAGGTAATGAGGGAGGCTGAGCCACTGGGCCCTATAGGACACTTAGTACACAAAGCCACTCTATCAACACAGGGAAGCAGCCAAAATGCAGAGACAAAGAAACATGTCACAAATGAAAGAAATGGAGGAAAGCAAAATACTGGATATAGAGTTAAAGCATGGTGATAAGAATACTCAAGAATCTTCTAGAAACATCTGAGAAATTTAGTGAGACCTTCAAGGATATGAAAAAGACCAATTAGAAATTAAGCATACACTGACTGAAATAAAGAATAATATACAGAGATTCAACAGCAGACTAGAGGATCCAAAGAATCAAGTCAAAGATCTGAAACATAAAGAAGCAAAAAAACACCCAACCAGAAAAGCAAAAAGAATCCAAAAATATAAAGATAATGTAAGGAGCCTCTGGGACAACTTCAAGCGTACCAACATCTGAATTATGGGGATGCCAGAAGAAGAGAGAGAGCAAGATATTGAAAACCTATTTGAACAAATAATGACAGAAAACTTCCCCTACCTGGTGAAAGAAATAGATTTACAAGTCCAGGAATCTCAGAGAACCCAAAAGAAGAGGAATCTGAAGAGGACCACATCAAGACACATCATAATTAAAATGCCAAGGGCAAAAAAACGAGGAGAGAATCTTAAAAGCAGCAAGAGAAAAACAGTTAATTACCTACAAGGGAGTACCCATATGACTGTCAGCTGATTTCTCAATAGAAATTATGCAGGCCAGAAGGGAGTAGCAAGAAATATTCAAAGTGATGAATAGCCAGAATCTACAACCAAGATTACTCTACCCAGCAAAGCTATCATTTAGAATTGAAAGTCAGATAAAGAGCTTCACAGATAAGGAAAAGCTAAAGGAGTTCATCACCATGAAACCAGTATTATATGAAATGCTGAAAGGTATTCTTTAAGAAAGGGAAGAAGAAGAAAAAGGTAAAGATAAAAATTATGAACGACAAAGCAACAACAAATATATATCTATCACCAAGTGAATCTAAAAATCAAGTGAATAAATAATCTGAAGAACAGAATAAACCAGTGAATATAATAGAATCAGGGGCATAGAAAGGGAGTAGACTGACAATTCTCAGGGGGGAAGTGGGTGTGGGACGTGAGGGAAGAGACTGGACAAAAATCATACACCTTTGGATGAGGACAGTGAGGGGGTGGGTAAAGGTATGGGGTGGAGTGGGAACCGGGAAGAATGGATCTATGGGGGGAAAAAGAGGAACAACTGTGATAATCTGAACAATAAAGATTTATTTTAAAAAAATAAATGTTCACTCAAAACCCCAATTTCCTAATCACACTAGTCGATTTCGGATAGTAAATCCCATTATAATTTCTAGTGTCAGAGACATCTCTTCATAATAAAGGAATATATTCTCACACAGATTATATGTGCACACAAGCAATACACTGACCTGTAGTATACCTGAATATCCTATCTAATAAAAGAGTAATATGCAAATTAACCCTCACTCTGTCACAAAGATGGCAGCAGCCACAGAGCTGTAGCAAGGCAGGAGGCTTGCTCTGCCTGGGCAATGGAGGAAGCCAAGATTCCCACCTGCCCTGTGGGACCCTGAGATCCACTAAAGGCAACCAAGTTTCAATTACAGAAGGTAAATAATCCAAAGATACCTACTTCCAGCCTGTGGCCATGGACTCTGCTCAAGGAGGGGCTGGAACCTGGGTTTCCAGGCCCAACCTAGGCTTTGAGTGGGACCAAGGCAACAAAGTTTCAATTATACAAGTTAAATAAATCCCAGATACCTGCTTCCAGCCCACGGCCATGGCCAGCCTTATAACGGCCCTCAGACCCTCACCTAGGCTGGCCAGGCACCCCAGTATAGACCCCCACCCTGAAGGGGCCTGGCCAGCCTGAAAATAGCCCTCAGCCCCTCAACAGGCTGGCCACAGCCCCATGGGGTGAGGATACCAACTGGGGGACTTGACAAGACTGCAAACAGCCCCCAGCCCTTCATCCAGGCTGACCAGGCACCCCGGTGGCAACCCCCACCCTGAAAGGGATGTGGCCAGCCTGCAAACATCCATCAGCCATTCACCCAGGCTAGCCAGGCACTGCAGTAGGACCCGCCCCACCCTGAAGGGGCTGTGGCCAGCCTGAAAACAACCATCAGCCCCTCCCCCAGGCTGGCCAGGCACCCCAGTGGGCTCCTCCGGAAGGGATATTGGCCAGCCTGAAACAGCCCTCAGCTCCTCACCCAGGCTAGCCACACTCCCATGCGGTGAGGGTCCCCCTGGGGGGTTTGACCAGCCTGCAAACAGCCACCAGCCCCTCACCCAGGCTGGCCAGGCACCCCAGCAGGACCCCCCACCCTGATCCGGGACACCCTTCAGGACAAACCAGCCGACCCCCACCTGTGCACCAGGCCTGTGCCCTATATAATAAAAGGGTAATATGCAAATTGACCCTAACAGCAGGACGACTGGGAATGACTGGTCACTATGACACACACTGACCACCAGGGGGCAGATGCTCAATTCAGGAGATTCCCCCTGCTGGTCAGTGCACTCCCACAAGGGGAGCTCTCCTCAGCCTCAAGCCAGGCTGATGACTGCCAGCACAGCGATGGTGGCAGGAGCCTCTCCTGCCTCCTCACCAGTGCTAAGGATGTCCGACTGCAGCTTAGGCCTGCTCCCTGCTGACAACTGGGTATCACCCTCAGGGTCCTGGGCTGCCAGAGGACATAGGCCTGGCTGAAGGAACCCCCACCCCTCAAGTGTACAAATTTTTGTGCACTGGGACTCTAGTGTGATATAATGTACTAGTAATGCTTTAAAACAAAACTTAAATTCCTCAACATACTAGTAAAGTAGCTATAATAATCTACATTCGTCATTACATTGCTTTATGAAGTGAAAAATTTAAATAATATGTTTATCTGCCACAAGCCCTACTTCAGAACAGTTTGTACTTCAGGACAATATAAAACAGAACCCATGATGAGAGGACAGAAAGTACTGGAAATAAATGAACCATGCTAAGCCCAGTGATATTAATCTACAACAGAAATGTTAATAGCTAATGGTTGTGATTTGAACTTATCATTGATTTTCATTTCTTTGCCATAAATAGCCCACATGCTATTAGCAGCAGGCACACCTGGTTGCTACAATACTCTTCTCCAAAGCCTATAAATTATATAAGCCTTAAATCAAAAAGTGCTACAGTGGCACTTGAAGGTTATATTGTTCTAGTTGTGCTGATGAACTGAACTTTCTAAGATCAGGAAGCATCTTCAAGTTAAATCAGTACAAATAATGAACACAATGCACATTTTTTTTAATTTCCTAGCCATGCTTTGTGTACTCATAAATGTTTAATGATAGTATCAGTACTGAAAGTCTGAACTGACTCTACTAGATAGTGGAATCTTAATAAAAAAAAATCACTTTTCTCCAACCATGCTACTAAAATAGAAATAGAAGACATCAGAAGCACTCTCAAAGAAAGTGATTATTATACTTTGATCCATTCAGTCGGTTCTGTGGTTTTCTAATTGCATAAAAATTCATAATGGTAAATGCTTTAAGCTTTGAACTGAAGCAGAAATTATAGTGGAGCACATTTTCTTAGTTAACAAGAACTTTTCCAGAATAGAAAAAGCTCTTCAGTTAATGCAGATGAAATTGAAATTCAATGTAAGATTTTCTTGACTATCTGGGGACAGAAAGCTAGAATGGGTTAGTAAGGATGATTTTGATAGGACAATCCCTAGGAATTAAAAGAGATAAAAAACAATCCTAGGTTTTGCAAATTTTAAATACTCTTTTACCTTAAAGCAAGAGGACATATTAGATGTTTTCTGAGAACATTTTGTAGGTTTAATAATCCATGTGCCATGCAATTTCTGAGACATGGTGTGGTAATCAGCTTCCAAAATAGCTCCACCTTCTGGTATTCTTGATTCCTTCCTGCCATGCTCTTTAGGATCTCTGTTATATTGTGAGGCACTTTCTGGGATGTCCATGAGTTGAGGAATTAAATTAATTAGTACCTATGGCTAATTGTTACCAAAGAACAAAGCCAGTTAGCAGCTATGTAGTGAGCTTTAAATAGATTATCCAGCCTTAAGATGACTGTAGACAAGTCTGGCAATACACTCATGAATAGATTCTGAAGCAGACCCACCCAGCTAAACTGCTTCGAGGTTCCTGACCCTCAAAAAGAAGGTAACATTACATATATTGCTTTATTAAAGTGCTTAATTTCGGCATAATCTGTTACACAGAAATAGATAAATAAAAAACTGCATATTATCTTTTTACATACTGTATTTCATGATACATTATAGCATGTGTAGAGTTATGAATGAAGAAGTATATGACATTTGAAATATACATTATCAAAAAAGGACAGATTGTTCTGAGTCTGAATCTTCAGAATAAAAGTAAATCTCTTATTACTGGCCCTTGAGAAAACTACTTATGTTCAGTAAACAAGTAATTGTCTCATCTAATCTAATAAAAGAGAAACATGCAAATTGGTGTCACTTGCTACACCCCAAGCCACACCCATCAGCCAATCAGAGCAACTATACGCAAATTAACCCAACCAAGATGGCGGCTGGAAGCCACAGAGCTGGAGCAAGCAGGAGGCTTGGTTGCCCCGGCAATGGAGGAAGCCAAGCTTCCTGCCTTCCCTGGCCAGCTGTGGCCTGTGCTCAAGGTAACAAACTTTCAATTACAGAAGATAAATACATCCCAGATACCTGTTTCGAGCCAGCCTCACTGGGAGCTTGGGTCACTGGGGATGGTGGCCAGCCTGCAAACAACCATCAGACCCTCACCCAAGCTGGCCAGGTACCCAAGAAGGAGACTCCTCCCTAAAGGGGCTGTGGCAAGCCAGAAAAAGGCCCTTTGCCACTCACCCAGGCTGGCCAGGCACTTTAGCAGGGACACCCACCCTAAATGGGGTTTGGCCAGTGTGAAAACAATCCTCAGCCCCTCACCTAGACTGGCAGGGACCCCAGTGGGAATCTCACCCTGATCCGGGACACCCTTCAGGGCAAACCAGCTGGCCCCCACCCATGCACCAGGCCTCTATTCTATATAATAAAAGGGTAATATGAAAATTAACCCTAACAGCAGAACAACTGGGAATGACTGGTCACTATGACACACACTGACCACCAGGAGGCAGATGCTCA
>PVJC01040761.1:0-15647 GCA_004026665.1 Murina feae | reverse complement strand
TGATCTATTTCCCCTCCTCCTCAATCCTCCCCGGCCTTCCTGCTTTATCAAACTTTAATTTTAATCATTTTTCAAACTGTCCTCCTAGTTCTCTATTTCTTATGAGTTTGTTTTCCTGTTTGGCTTAGTTTCCGTCTTTTATGTCAGAGACTTTTCTTAAGTCTTTGATCTTTGGCTATACATGAAAAAATTTTAAGAGTTCAGAAGTCTTAGTTAAATCCCCTATATTCCTCAGCACAATCAGCTATTATTCATTTTATATGAGCCAAAACTACCTTTGAATAAGAAAACCAAATCCATTTTTGATCCATTTTAATTCAGTCTTAATTGAGTTTTAAATGTCTGGTACTACATTTAAAAAGCATATTATGCACTCAATCTACTGATGGGCATTTGGCCTATTTCTAAATCTTAGCTATTGTAAATTGTGCTGCTATGAACATAGGGGTGCATACATTCTTTCTTATTGATGTTTCAGGTCTCTTGGTATATATTTCTAGAAGTGGGATCACTGGGTCAAATGGAAGTTTCATTTTTAATTTTTTGAGGAAACTCCATACCGTTTTCCATAATGGCTACACCAGTCTGCATTCCCACCATCAGTGTACTAGGGTTCTCTTTTCTCCACATCCTTGCCAGCACTTGCCACTTGTTGATTTGTTGATGATAGCCATTCTGACAGGTGTGAGATGGTATCTCATTGTTGTCTTACTTTGCATCTCTCTGTTGATCAGTGACTTTGAGCATTTTTTTCATATGTCTCTTGGCCATCTGTATGTTTCTTTTGGAGAAGTGTCTATTTAGGTCCTTTGCCCATTTTTAAAATTGTATTGTCTTCCTTTTGTTAAGTTGTATGAGTTCCTTATATATTTTGGATACTAACCCCTTATCAGATGTATTGTTGCCAAATATGTTCTCCCATATAGTGGGGCTCACTTTTCATTTTGATGATGGTGTCTTTTGCTGTGTGGAAGTTTTTTATTTTGATGTAGTCCCATTTGTTTATTTTCTCTTTAGTTTCCTTTGCCCCAGGAGATGTATCTGTAAACATATTGTTACCAGGATGTCAGAGATTTTTCTGCCTATGGTTTCTTCTAGCATTTTTTATGGTTTCACAACTTACATTTAAGTCTTTTATCCATTTTGAGTTTATTCTTGTATATGCTGTAAGTTGGTCATCAATTTTTAATTTTGCATGTATCTGTCCAACACTATGCAGCAGTAAAAAAGAAGGATCTCTTACTTTTTGAAACAGCATGGAGGGGCCTGAAGAGTACTAAGTAAAATAAGCCAGTCAGAGAAAGACAAGTACCACATGATCACACTCATATGTGGAAGCTAATGAACAAAATAAACTCACAAACAAAATAGGTCCAGAGACATGGAATCAGGGAAGACTGTCAAATCCCAGCGGGAAGTGGTGGGGGGTGGGTGGGAAGAGATCAACCAAAGAACTTGTATGTATATATGCAAAACCTATGGACACAGACCATAGGGTGGTGGGGGCCTGGGGTGGAGGGTGGAGGGGGGTTAGAAGAGGTCAGTGGGGGAAAAAGGGGAGACATATGTAATACTTTCAACAGTAAAGATATTTAAAAAGCATAGTATGAATCATAACTGCCATTTAAAAAAGTCTGATACTAGACTTTTAAAATGTTCTTAAAAATAAATGTTCCTAGTTGAACTTTGTATAGCATTTCAGTTTCTATTGCCAGAGATCATCTTGGAAGAAAGTATAGAGTGGGAACTGGGAAAGGAGGGTAAGCGGCTGGGTGGGGAGAGGCTGAGGAATGAGCTGCAGAAATGAGGAGAGGGAGAGGTCTGCATGAACTGGAAGGCTTATCCCATGTTGCATGTAGGACTGGGGGGACAGCTGGCATCATGAAACATTTACGATGTGTCCAGCACTATGTGGGGTAAGCTCTTCACAAAGATGATCTTGTCTAATCTTTACAAGTTTATGATTATTTTTTCAGATGAGAAAACAGGCTCAGGGAGGTGCAGTAAAATGCCTAATGTTACAGAAGAATGTTGCAGTAAAATGCGTAATGTTAGCTCTCAAGCCTGGTTTTGCCCAGGGATTCCTGAATGGACTTCTAGCCGGTGACTGCAGAAGAAAGCTGGGCATAGAGTAGTATGGAGATAACTATGATTCCTGACTCAGAAGTTGTCTACAGTCTGTTGGTATAACACACTCTTTCTGTTTCAGATGCTGTTTTAACTGTGATTGTGCTTGAACTCTTCTCTCCTAAGACAGTGGTAGCTTTCCACCGCCTGTTATCCAGGGTATGGCTCTCCCCATCCCGACTCCATGGGCTCCTCCTGCTGGCCCAGGGGTCTCGCTTGCTGCCTTGCTGAGGGGGCTTCAGAGGCCATGAGCTGAGTGCGAAGCCCCTTCAGACCATGGGGCATGTGTGTGGAGACTGGAAACTCGTCAAGGATTTCCCTCTGTACTCAAAGAAGTGAAGTATGGAAATTAAAGCCCCTTTGGGGTACAGTGCTGGCACTACTGGCAATGCCAGAGGAGAAGAGAAACCCACAGGATCTTCAGTTGCTTTGTGCCTGTGAATGACCAGGTGATAGTGGCTTCTCTCATACTTCCACAGACTCAGGTTTGACAATGGCACCCGAGCTGAGATCAGAGCTCCTGAGTCACCAACGGCAGGTGACCAGCTGCAAGGAGAGCAGTGGCCCGTCCTCCTGGTCCAGTGACGGTAAGACTCCCTTTCTTGCACTAAAAAAATTAGCCCACTGAGGCCTTATTTTGAAGTTTTTACATTCCAACACAGAGTGACCTTTATTGTTCTCTGGCCGGCCTCCTGCAGGGCTGCCCATCAGCTCCCTCCTCTGGGCAGAGATTCTGGAAATCCTGGGGGTCTGCATGCCGGCTCCCCTGGAGGGCGGACCTGTGGCCTCTCAGGGAAGGCTTAGCCAGCAGTTCTCAACCTGTGGGTCGCGACCCCTTTGGCGATTGAACAACCCTTTCACAGGGGTCGCCTAAGACCATCCTGCATATCGATATTTACATTATGATTCATAACAGTAGCAACATTACAGAAATGAAGTAGCAACGAAAATAATCTTATGGTTGGGCCAGAAGGTTGAGAACCACTGGCTTAGACTCTTTCTTCCTCAACCTTCCACTTTCACTCAGGAGAATCTGAAGGCCCACGCTCCCCGGGAAGGGATTGCAGTTATCATCTGGGGTCCCCTTACCCCAGTTCCTGCAACAACAAAGAGAGCCCTGCTCTCTCAGGAGGGGCAAATGGATGGGGCCTGACCTGGCTGGCAGGCAGGCAAGGGGGTGAGGCCTTGGCTGCGATCCTTACAGTCAGCCGGCCTCTCCGAACGAGGCGAGCGTGCTATCTCAAGCTGCACGCTAACAGAGTTCTGGAGAAACACAGTTTCCAGTGGCCTTTTGATAAACACATTCTTGGAACGGGCAGCCTGCTACCTACTGCAGGACCCTGGGGAAGATATTTTGAGCTGGTCCGAGGCAGCAGGGTACAGGCCGTCTGCACTCGCTGTGCCGGGTTGAAGTGCTCTATTGATTGTTAGGAGTGACGTGGTAGATCCACCCAGCAGTTTGGGTCAATATCTCTATAAGCATCTAATTTTGAACCAGGTGGGGAGCTGGAGTCCGGGAACTCTGATGGCCTTTTCTCAGGCATGATAGTCCCTGCTGCCTCACGCCCCTGGCTGTGGGATGTGAGAAGGCTGTGACCTCTTTCTCAGCCCCCACCTCTGGGTTCTTCCTGTCACCTTCCACTTGTCCTTTTGTCTGAACTGTCCTGTCCACTGACCCTCAGCACACAGGACCAGGCTTTCTTGGAAGTGAGGGAATCTTGAGACGTGGTTTACACAATGTGTGAGCTACATGTCCTGGTTACACGTTAGCCAGAACACTTGTTGTGTGCGTGTGCATGTGCATGTGTGCGTGTGTGTGTGTGTGTGGTCTCAAAGGCACTGTTGTCTGCTTGACCGTCGTGGGCATGGTATTCTTCCTGCATCATATTCCTACCCTTGAAGTTTAGATACTTCTTTCAGCCACCAAATCCCTGGATACCCTGTGGCCTTTTCCACTGGACCTTCGATCATCCTTCCAGTGCAGGGTAAGCGAATCCCCTAGAACTCTTTCATGTCTTCATCCTCCTGGCATTTCTTGAATAAGTCCCAAGAAAATTTCTGAACGAACTTTACCATTATTATGAGTCCATACCCCGCCCCCCTAACTCAGCCCAAGCCCAGCCTGAAGGGAGCCACCATCACCATGCACAGCTGTGCAACACCTGTCTTCCTACTCTTCTGCCCTCTTTCCTCTACACCAGACATCCTCAAACTACGGCCTGTGGGCCACGTGAGGGTGTTTTTGCCGCCACTGCATGTCCTGCTTAAAGTAAGATATGTGCAGTGTGCATAGGAATGTGTTCATAGTTTTTTTAAAACTATAGTCCGGCCCTCTGACAGTCTGAGGAACAGTGAACTGGTCCCCTGTTTAAAAAGTTTGAGGACCCCTGCACACCCTTCCTATCTATTTTGCTTTTCATGCAATGATGTTGAACCATATAAAAATTGGGAATTTCATGTGGTTCAACCTAACATTTCTGTCAACAGTTGCACTAGCTCTAGAATTCTCTCCCAACTTTTAGATCTGTCTCTATCTGTCTCTGTCTATCCTCACCACTCTCTCTCTCTCTCTCTCACACACACACACTCACACTCACCACATACTCTTTTCCTAAGAAATGATATTTTTGAGAATTTATCTCAAATAAGCAATAGAAACCATAACTTAATTATGTTTTACTTCTGTCCACCCTTTCCCCAAGCCAAGTGATAAACACCCTCAAATCCGAATAAGGCAATGTAATGTCCTATTGTGATCTCAGAGATCATACAGCAAATGATTCTGTTTCTCCTAGAAATGTAGACACTTAAGAAAGAAGTGCCAATATACAATGGTTTTTGCAAGGAAGATTTTTTAAAGTCTCACGTGAGGAACACACAGGAGATCACTGACTTAACGGGTTCTCGAGGACCCACATGAGAGCATATCAAAGGCAGTGTGCGCCTTTGCTGCTCCCGCACCCACCACAGACAGGAGCACAGGAGCTCTGAATGTGGGCGTGGCCAACGGAGCAGCACAGGAATAGCTGCTGGCTCCCTCCTGGGGATGTGCTTTTCTTGTCAAGTCCCTACTCTTGAGGGTTCTGAAATGGAAACAGAAGGGGAGGACATGCTATCAAGGAACACGATGAAGGTCTTTTCTGAACTGTCCAGGGAAGACTGGGCAGTAGGGAGGGGCCTGGACTGTGAGGTGTCCAGCTGTGCTCTAGAGGGGTGACCAGGAGCTGTCCCCTAGCCTCTCGGTTTCTTCCTCTGGTGTTTGGGTTAATCATGCAGCTGCTACAGGGCTAGTGATATTGAGAGGGAATTATATGGGGACAGTTGGACCGCCACATTTGGTTCTTGTTGAATCAAAATTCAGCCACAGTAGCTTCTCTATAAGGGAGAGGAGAGGTGGCTTATGCAGCAACCTCAGGGCCTCAGGAAAGCAAGGCTGTGACACCCTGTGCTCTTGTTCTGCCCTCTGGCTGCTGGGGACTATCGGGACCCCTGATTGCTGCATGCCCTGCGGTCCTCATGGTTGGTTTGTCTGCAGCGGAGTGACTTGTGATCTGTTCTCAGGTAGGACCTGGTGATGGCTCTGGACTGTGCAGTCTAACCTTGGCTTCTGCTGGAGACCTTGGGACCTGAGGGGTGACACAGCCCTGAGTTGCTAAGTTTCCCCTGGGCCTCGTAGGCTGCAGAGTCAGTGCTGCAGCAGCTGGCAACTTGGAAACACTGACTGAGGACAGAAGCCCAAGCAAAGCTGCCCTCTTCGGCCAAAGAATCAAGACAGGAGCCGTCTCACGAAAGAAAAGATGGAAGGAAAAGCATGTGCAATGCAAACATTAATGTTTAAAAAGCAAGATTAGCTATATTAGCACTAGATAATGTAGATTTCAAAGACAAGAAAATGGCAAGGACAGGGAGATTTTAAAAAAATATGGTAAAAGGCTCCATTCCCCAATGATACACAATAATCTTAAGAGTTCATGCACCAGGCAACAGGGCTGAAAAAATACATAAAGCAGAGACAGATACATCCGGAGGGAGAAATAGACAAATCCATGATTACAGTTAGAGACTCAACATCCCTCTCTCAACAACTGAAAGAACAACTGGGCAGAAAATGAGTCAGGAAACAGAAGAAATGAATAACGCCATCTACCAATAGGTCATATTTGACTTTTATAAAACATTCCATCCAACAACAGCAGAATACAATTTTTAATTTAAAAATGTTATTTATTACATTGTTTGGGGTGACATTGGTCAACATGAACATATGGGTTTCAGGTGTGGGTTTCTATGTTACAAGATCTGCATATTACACCATGTACCCACCTCTCAAAGTCAAATCTTCTCCTGTCACCTCATATTAGGACTCCTTTCTCCTCCCACCTTCTTCCTTCTGGAAACCACCACTCTGCTGCTTGTGTTATTAAGTTTCAAGTTTATATCTCACACATAAGTGAAATCATATGGTTCTTAGCTTTTTCTGACTGATTTATTTCACTTAGCATAATGTTCTCAAGGTTCATTCATGTTGTTGCAAATGGTGCTCTTTCAATTTTTCTTATGGCTGAGTAGTATTCCATTGTGTATATGGACCACGTCTTTACCCAGTCCTCTATCGCAGGACATTTTGGTTGTTTCTTTGTCTTAGCCACTGTGAATAAGGTTGCAGTGAACACAGGGGTGTATATATATTTGTGAATACATGATTTCGAGTTTTTCAGGTATGTACTCAGGAGAGAGATTGCTGGGTCATATGGTAGCACTATTCTTAATTTTTTAAGGACTCTCCAGACTGCTTTCCATACTGGTTGTACCATCTATATTCCCACCAACAGTGAACGAGGGTTCCCTTTCCCCACAACCTCTCTGACACTTGTTATTGCTTGTCTTGTTGATAATGGCCACTCCAACTGGTGTAAGGGGGTATCTCATTGTAGTTTTGATGTGCATTTCCCCAATTTCCGGTGAGGTTGAACATCTTTTCATGTATCTATTGGTTGTTCATATGTCTTCTTGGGAGAGGTGTATTTTCAGGTCCTCTGCCCACCTTTTGATTGGATTGTGTGTTTGTTTTGTGTTGAGTTTTATGAGTTCTTTATATATTTAGGAAATTAAACCTTTATTGGAGCTACTGTTTGCAAACATCATCTCCCATCTGCTTGGTTGTCTGTTTGTTGTCCGTTTATTTTACTGTGCAAAAGCTCTTCAGTATGATATAGTCCCATTCAATTGTTTTTGCCTTTACTTCCCTTGCCTTTGGGGTCAAGTCCATAAAATGTTCTCCACGACCCAGGTCCATACATTTGATATCTATGTTTTCTTCTATGTAACTTATTGTTTGGGTTTTATGTTTAAGTCTTGGATCTATTTTGAATTAATTCTTGTACATGGGACAAACTGTAATCCAGTTTCATTCATTTGCATGTGGCTTTCCAGTATTCCCAGCACCATTTATTTTATTTACTTATTTATATTATTTATTTTTTATTGTTTAAAGTCCTACATATGTCTCCTTTCCCCCCGATTGACCTGCCCCCTGGCCACTCCCACTCTTCAGGACAAGCCCCCACCACCACAGTGTCCGTGTCCATTGGTTATGCTAATATGCATGCATACAAGTCCTTTGGTTGATCTCTTACCCTGTCCCCTCCTCTGCCCTCTCTCTGAGGTTGGATTGACTGTTCAGTGTTTCTTTGTCTTTGGATCTATTTTTGTTCATCGGTATGTGTTGTTCACTATACCCCACATATGAGTGAGATTATATGATATTATCTTTCCCTAACTGGCTTATTTTGCTTATCATAATACTCTCCACGTCCATCCATATTGTTGCAAATGATAAAATTTCCTTCTTTTTTATAGCAGTGTAGTATTTCGTTGTGTAGATGTACCAGTTTTTAAATCCACTCACCTGTTGATGGGCACTTAGGCTGTTTCCAAATCTTAGCTATGGTGAATTGTGCTGCTATGAACACAGGGTGCATATGTCTTTTCTGATTGGTGTTTCTGGTTTCTTGGGATATATTCCCAGGAGTGGGATTACTGGGTCAAATGGGAGTTCCATTTTTAATTTTTTGAGGAAACTCCATACTGCTTTCCACAGTGGCTGCACCAGTCTGCATTCCCACCAGCAGTGCATGAGGGTTCCTTGTTCTCTGCATCCTCTCCAGCACTTGTCGTTTATTGATTTGTTGATGACAGCCATTCTGACAGGTGTAAGATGGTACCTCATTGTTGTTTTGATTTGCATCTCTCAGATGGTTAGTGACTTTGAGCATGTTTTTATATGTCTCTCAGCTTTCTGTATGTCCTCTTTCAAAAAGTGTCTATTTTGGTCCTTTGCCCATTTCTTGATTGGAGTATTTATCTTCCTTTTGTTAAATTGTATGAGTTCCTTGTAAATTTTGAAGATTAAACCCTTACCTGAAATAACATTGGAAAATATGTTCTCCCATGCAGTGAGCTTTCTTTTTGTTTTGTTGATGGTTTATTTTGCTGTGCAGAAGCTTTTTATTTTGATATATTTTATTTTCTCCTTAGTTTCCATTGCTCTAGGAGATGTAGTGGTAAAGATATTACTATGACTTATGTCTGATACTTTCCTGCCTATGGATTCTTCTAAGATTTTTATGGTTTCCCGTCTTACATTTAAGTCCTTTAACCATTTTGAGTTTATGTTTGTGTATGGTATAAGTTGGTGGCCTAGTTTCATTTTTTCCCGTGTATCTGACCAATTTTCCCAGCACTATTTATTTAAGAGACTATCTTGACTTCAATGTATGCTCTTGTCTTTTTGTCAAACATTAATTGAGCATAATGGCTTGGGTTGATTTCTGGGTTCTCTGTTCTGTTCCATTGGTCTATATATTAGTTCTTGTGTCAGTACCAGGCAGTTTTGAGAACAGTGGCTTTGAAATATAGCTTGATATCTGGTATTGTGATCCTTTCAACTTTGTTCTTTTTTCTCAGGATTGCTGTGGCTATTCAGGGTCATTTTTTTATTCCATATGAATTTTGGAGAGTTTGGTCTAGATCTGTGAAATATGCCATTGGTATTTTAATGGTGGTTGCATTGAATCTATAAATTGCTAGATATATTATTCATGGCTGGTAATTTCTCTTTCAGACATTTGAATATTTTGTTCTACTCTTTTCTGGCTTGTAGAGTTTCTGCTGAGAAGTCGGATAAAATTCTGATGAGTTTTCCTTTGTAGGTCACTTCCTTCTTTTCCCTGGCTGCTTTGAGAATTTTTTCTTTGTCATGAATTTTTGACAACTTCATTACCAAGTGCCTTGAAGATGGCCTTTTTGGATTGATATAACTAGGTGTTCTGTTTTCTCCTTGGATTTGAGGGTCTATTTATTTCCATAGATTGGGAAGTTCTCATCCACTATTTGCTTTAATAGACTCTCCATCCCATGCTTTCTCTCTTCCTCCTCTGCAGGGCCTATGATTCTGAATTACTTTTCCTGGTGGAATCAGAGAGGTCTCATCGAGCTCTTTCATTTTTCTTTATTCTTAGGTCTCTCTTTTCTCCCTTCTGCATCATTTCTTGATTCCTATCTTTGATATCACTTGTTCTTTCCTCTCACTGGTTGGTTCTGTTTTCTACGCTCATCAGCTCACTCTTAATCTCCTTAATTACATGTTTCATTTCCAGTATTTCTAACTGATTAATTTTTAAAGTTTCAATTTCCTTGGAGAAATAGTCATTTTGTTAGTTGATTTGTTTTCTGAGTGTACAATTGCCTGTCAGTATTTTCTCACATCTCTTTGAGTATTTTCAGAACTGCAGTCTTGAAATCTCTTTCATTTATATCATACTAGGGGTCTGGTGCCTGAAATTCATGCACTGGGGGGGGCGGGGAGGGTTCCTCAGCCAAGCCTGCCCCCTCTCACATATTGGGAGCCCTCAGGGGATGTCCTACTGATGGCTTAGGCCTGCTCCCTGCTCCCTATGGGGAGCAGGCCTAAGCTACAGTCTGGCCTCCCTTTGTGGGAGGTGACCAGGCTAATCAGGGGAAGCCACCAGCCCCATCACCCCACTGCTGCAGCTACGGCCAGTCACCACAGCCACCAAGGTGTTTTCATCAACACAGACTTCAGTCCCTTCACCATGAAAAAATGACAACTTTCTTTAGGCATTTCAAGATGTGTCTTTAATAGGATATGACATTTCTTTCTTTCTTTTCTTTTTCTTTATCCTCACCTGAGGATATGTTTCCATTAATTTTTAGAGAATGTGGAAGAGAAGGGGAAAACAGAGAGAAACATCAAAGTGAGAGAAACACTTTGATTGGTTGCCTCCTGCATATGCCCTGACCTGTGCCCCGACCAGGGAGGAGCCTGCAACCTAGGTACATGCCCTTAGTCAGAATTGAACCCAAACCCTGCAGTGGGCAGGCTGAGGCATTATGCCCTGAGCCAAACCGGCTAGGGCAGGATATGACATTTCTTAGCTTTCCAACAGTGGACCTTCATTTTTTTTTTTTCTCCAGGAGTGTGGTGGAAAAACCCTAAATGCCTTTTTGGATTCTTATTACCCAAGTTACTAAGAATATTACCAGTGGCATACAGGGAGCTTAGCCAATGAGCAGTAAGAAAGGTGTTTCCTCTGTACACTCCCATCTCGGGCTCCACCCCTGCCCCCCCAATCCCAGTTCCGCCCCTTTCCAGGCCAGGGCATCTCTGCCCAAGGCTGCAGTCCTGGGCAGAAGACCTCCCAACCCCCACGATGGCTGGCTCCACCCCTTCCCAGGCCAGGGGTCTCTGCCTGAGGCTGCAGGCCTGGGCAGAAGACCTCTCCCAACCCCCTGTGCAATCGCTGGCTCCACCCCTTCCCAGGTTCCTGCAATTGATGGTTCTGCCCCTTGGCCCACCCCTGCCTCCCCCACCACCTTCCTGGCTAACAGGCCTTGCTACTTCAGTTGTGGGGCTGAGATGGACTGGGTGTGGCTTAATCTTAGTCAAGTTAATTTGCATATTTGCTCCTGATTGGTTGATGGGTGTGGCTTGTGGGTGTAACAGAATGAGGGCCAATTTGCATATTACTCTTTTATTAGATTAGATAATTCCATGTGTTCCATCCTACTTTCTGGGTATTTTTCATTTTCTTTCTGGTCATCATCATTATAGTGGTTCTTCATGGTATTTGCTGTCCTCCTTTGTTTTTGCGTTTATCTCTGAGAACGTGTTTCTACTCTGTTCCAGTAGTTGACACTGAATCACAACTTTTTTAACTCTGTGACCTCACAATTTTGAGCCTCTGTGGCATCTGTAGGACAGTACTGCCTCTGCTGCTTTGGGGTGGGGTTTCTTTTGCCCTCACCACCTAACCACCATGTGTCTGGCCTAAGCACCCCTCCTTGGGTTCAGTCACAGAGGGAGACAGCGATTCTATTGCAATAGCTTATGGTTTACAGATAATATACTCCTGGAGCCAACTCCAAGGGCAGCAGGAGGTATGTTTTGGGAGCCTAAGAAGTGGCAAGGCTCTGCAATTTCCTTTTTTTGTCTGAAACACCCTGCCAGGCCCAGCAGTGGGGAGCCACAGCAGCACCCAGTGAGCTGTAGGGTGGGCATCTGCTGACTCAGTGTTCACTCCTGCTGCTCCCTTCACGCCACTCAGACCCTATTCGCAGGATTCTCTCAATTCAAACATTTCACCCTCGCGCCACTGGTGTGCATGACCACATAACTTAGACAATGTCCTCTCTAGCAGCTGGCAACTAGCAGCTTCCCACTTGCAGATTGCCCTGCTGGGCTGCTGGGCTGCTTCCTCTCCTTCCTCCGCACCCCCTCCCTTACTCCCCTTTCCACTCCCCCCCCCCCACCTGGCTGAAGGAAGTGTCTGCTATTGCCACCAGCTTTCTCGACTATTCTGGTGGAGCTGTGAGTTCCCACTGCTCTGCAGGGATGTGTCTTCACTTTCCTCCCTTCTCGTCTCCCAGTTCAACCCCAGATGCTCACCTTTGGTGTTCAGTGTGCAGATTGCTCAGCCATGCATCTGTGTGGAGCAGGGACTTCTTTGTTGAATGTTGGAGGGTTAACTTGTTTAAATGTCGGGGGGAGAGGAAAAGATGCACCCTTACACCTCTGTCCCTCTTGAAACCAGACACAATGGGTCTGAGGCCAAATCAGCAGAGACAGGGTTTAATCACATATGTGCATTTGTGCCAATCCTGCCGGCAGTACAGGGAGGAGCAGTTGGTCACCCTGGAAATTGTGCTGTGCCCCCTCACCTGTTGGCTGACTGTATACACACAAGGGAAAAGATAGCGATGTATAACTGTGAGCTGCCAGTGTAACGTGGAAAGGGAAGGGGAGGGTCTGCTGTCCAGTCTTTAGGAACTCAAAGTCCAACAACAAGGTGGCTAACCCTCCGTGATGTTACACACAGCTCACCTATTCCTGAGACCGGAGAAAGGCCAGCGTTCCTGAGAAAATCTTTTGGAGGGAGTCAGGGTCCGGGCACAGCAACCAAATCAAAGCTTGTCCTGTCCTTGGTCTGTTCTCAGATGTACTAGTGTTTCTTTCTGAGGAATGGACCCATTGAGGCATCTTGTCTTTTTACAGTCTTGTTTCATCCTCCAGTTCCCTGGGCTATAAAAACACGTTTTTTCTGTAGTAAGTAAGGCGGATAATTGTCAGACAGCTGTAGCTCTGTTCTCCTTGTTGCCCTTCCCCACAATCAATCTGACATCACTAGAAAACATTTTTAAAGCCTCCATGGGAGTAATGCCGACACAGATCATATCCTGGGCCATAACACAATCCTCAACACATTTACAGCAATTGAAACCATATAGAGTATGTTCTCTTATCAGAATGGAATCAAACTAGAAACCAATTATAGAAATATAACAGGAAAATCTCCAAAAACTTGGAAACTAAATATCATTTCTTAACAATCCATGGGTGAAAGAGTAAGCCTTGAGGAAAAATAAAAAACAAACTGAATCAAAATGAAAATACAACATATTAAAATTTGTGGAACAGAGCTAAAGCAGTGATGAGAGGGGAAATTTATAGCAGTAAATGCACATATTAGAAAAGAGGAGAGTCTGAAATCAATAATCTAAGTTCTTACTTCAACAAACTAGAAAAGTAAAATAAGCCCAAAGCAAGGAGGAAGAAGGAAATCATAAAGGTAGGGCAGAAATCAATTACATTGAAAACAGAAACAACAGAGAAAATCAATAAAATAAATAGCCAGTTCTTTGGAAAGATCATAAAATGAACAAACTTCTAGCAAGACTGACAACACAAATAATCATCTCAGGAAGGAAATAGAGACCCTGTTTGTGTGTAAAGTGTAATAAGACATACTACAAACAACTCTGCACACATGAATTTAACAATTTCGAAGAAATGGACCAGTTCCTCAATACACAGTAACTACCCCAGTTCATCTTATATAAATAAAGAGGGAATATGCAAATCGACTGTCACTCTGGTCAATTTACACCCACAGCTGAGGCTAAGTTGCCATAATGAGCCTTAAGGAGCAATCAGCAGGGACCTGAGGCTGCACACCCACCCACCTCCTGCATGGGGCTTGACAGGAGACCTCAGGCTGCTCCCCCTGCCCTGGCACCAGGCCAGAGGAACTCAGGCTGCACCCTCTTCCCTGGTGCCAGGCCGGGGGACCTCAGGCCATGTCCCCCACCCAGCGGGACTTGACAGGGGCCCTCAAGGTGTGCCCTCCGCCCTGGTTGCTGGGCCAGGGGACCTCAGGCCATGCCCCCCACCCCAGCATCAGGCCAGGGGACCTCAGGCTGTGCCCCCTGCCCTGGCATCAAGGGGACCTGAGTCTGCACGCTCCTCCCACCTGGCAGGGCTTCACAGGGTGGGACCGGCCAGGTCTGGATCTAGCCCAATGAAGGGGGGCCGGCCAGGTTTGAGTCTCGAGCAATTTTGAGGTGCACGTGGGTGGTTGGAGACTTGACTCTGGGTTCCATGGTGCACCCCAGACTCTGACAGGAGGAATATTTTCATATACGTTTTACTAATTTTCTTTAATCTCTGACACTTCTATTATAGAGAAAGGGCAAATAGCAAATTTATTAAAATATTTATTAAAATATTTCCTCTAATTAATCCCCTTTTAATGTGCATGAATTCTGTGCACTGGCCTCTAGTCTAATATAAAATAGACTAGGGGCCTAGTGCACAAAAATTTGTGCACTCAGAGTGGGGCGGGTCCCTCAGCCTGGCCTGTGCCCTCTTGCAGTCTGGGACACCTCGGGGGGGGGGGGCAATGTCCACCTGCTGGCATGTCTGGCCAGCCTGGGTGAGGGGCTGAGGGCTATTTTCAGGCTGCCCACAGCCCCTTCAGGGTTTGTGCACTGGGGGGTGGGAGGGCTGGTGAGTGCAGGCCTGGACGTTTCCCACTGGAGGGCCCACGATCGCACACGCCTGGTGAGCCCCCACCGCTGAGGGGATACACCTGGTGCAGCTGAGTGGCGAGCCAGGGGTGGACGCTGGTGCAGGATCCCTCAGTGGGGCCCTGCTGCTGAGTGAACACACCCGGGGTGGAACCGGGCAGCGGACTGGCTTCGGATTCTTCATACTGTGCAGCAGATGCTCCCGCACATCCCTGAGGAGGCCCTCGGGGTGGAGCCAGGCAGCGGACCTGGGACAGGTGCTCCTGGACTCCCCGCTGAGGCTCCTGGGGGGCGGAGCCAGGCAGCAGACCCCGGATGGCTGCTCCTGCACGCCCCGTGGAGGACCTGCTCTCCCGCACACCTGGTGGAGGCCCCGGAGGGTGCAGCCAGGCAGTGGACCTGGGACCGGCGTTCTTGGATGCCCCAAGGAGGCCCCAAGCCAGATCCCACCCCCCCAACTGAGCTGACACACCTGGCACAGCTATGCCGGCCGCGGAGGCTCCCAGTGCAGAGCTGCCCTGCCAGCCTCCATGTCGGCTGGGCTAATTTGCATACAGCTGCTCTGGTTGGCTGGGAGGCGTGGCTTGGTTGGTGGGCGTGGCTTAGATGTCTCGGTAATGGTTAATTTGCATATTACTCTTTTATTATATTAGATCATTTTAATAGACCTACAACTATTAAGGAAATTGAATTTTTAATTTAACTCCTCTAAAGTCTATAGGCCCAGATGATTTCACTGGAGAATTCTACCAAATGTTAAAAAATGAATTAATACAACTTATGCACAATCTATTTCAGAAAATAAAAGAGGTGGGAACACTTCCCAACTTATTTTATGAAGCTAGTATTATTCTGATACCTAACCTGACAAAGAGATTACCAAAAGAGAGATTATAGACTAATATTTCTCATAAACATAGACATAAAAACTTTAACAAAATATTAATATAAAGAATTCACAATATCTAAGAGGAAATACATATTAAGTGGAATTTATTCCAAGGATGGAAGACAAATTCAACATTGGAAAACCAATCAATGTAGGCCATCTATAATAACAATTTAAAGAGAAAAATCATCTGGTCATATTAATCAATATAAAAAAGAATTTGACAAAATCCAACATTTATTCAGGA
>PVJC01040760.1:0-15663 GCA_004026665.1 Murina feae | reverse complement strand
GCCTCTTTCCCACTCCCCAGCCCGCCACCTTGCTTTCCCACTTCCTGGTGCCCTGCAAGGGGCCTGGGAAGCCCACCAAGCAGGCCGCCGACCCCCTGCTGCCTTTTTCCCACTCCCCGATGCCCCGCAAAGGGCCTGGGAAGCCCGCCAAGCAGGTCGCCAACCCCCTGCCACCTCTTACCCGCTCCCCGGCCCGCCATCTTGCTTTCTCACTTCCTGGTGCCCTGGTGCCACTTCCACCTGCCAGCATAGGCAGGCAGTTGCAAAAGAACCCTTAGGTTTGCTCAAGTTCCGTGGCTGTTGGCCTCCATCTTGGCTGGGTTAATTTGCATACAGCTGCTCTGATTGGCTGTTGGCCTCCATCTTGGCTGGGTTAATTTGCATACAGCCACTCTGATTGGCTGGTGGTGATGGTCACATTTGCATGTTTTGCTTTTATTATAGAAGATTAGGGGCCCGGTGCACAAAAATTTGTGCACTCGGGGTGGAGGGAGTCCCTCAGCCCGGCCTGTGCCCTCTGACAGTCTGGGACCCCTCAGTGGATGTCCTATGAAGGCCCCAGTCTGCCAGGCGCCTTTTGTGTGTGTGTGTGTATGTGTGTGTGTCACCACTGGGGACCTGCCCCCAGCCGCATCAGAGGCTTGGAGCAGTCCTCCTGTGTGTGTCTACCTGCTGGGGGCCTGCCCCAGGCACACCGTGGAGGCTTGGAGCAGGCACCCCCTCTATGATGATCTCTTAGACTCTTGCCCTCCCCTGCATGTTGTTCTCTTTTTTGAGCGTGGCCAGGGCTGGGTGTGGCCTGCCTCCCAAGCTTGCCTACTGCCCATCTTCCTCCAGCCACCAGAAAGCAGGGAAAATCCTGCCTTGTGGTCAGGCCAGCCTTTTCCTGCTCTCTGATCCTCAGAAGGGACCTGGGAAGCCACCAAGCAGGCCGCCAACTCTTTCCCACTCACCCGTCCCCTGCTGCCTTCCTTTTCCACTTCCCGGTGCTGCCAAGGGGTCTGGGGAGCTGCCAAGCAGAACCCCGGCCCCTGCAGCCTTGCTTTCCGCTCCCCGGTGCCCCGCAAAGGGCCTGGGCAGCCACCAAGCAGGCCGAGACCCCCCCCTTCCGCCTCTTACCCGCTTCCCAGTGCCCTCCAACCCTGCCGCCTCTTTCCCATCACGGGTCCTGTCCTGCGCTGTCCCGCCCTGCAGCCGCTCTGTGCACTCAGGAGGTCCCTCAGCCCGGCCTGTGCCCTCTCGCAGTCTGGGACCCCTTGGGGGATGTCTACCTGCTGGTGTGCCTGACCAGCCTGGGTGAGGGGCTTTAAGGCTGCCCACAGCTCCCATTGACCCAACATCCCAGAAAGGCTGGCTGGACGCAGGTTTCTGGAGTTTTTTCTCCTATAATTGATACTGTTCCTTGAAGGTCTGGGGTTATCTTCTATAATTGATACACTGTTCCTTTAAGGCGGCCTTCCAACTAACTGAAGCTTCCTCTTTGCTTCACCTCGCAGCGTCTATAATGAAACAATTGTTACTTTTATTGGTTAGGCCGGAGCTGCTCTTTCCTTCAGCTCCCGAGGATTCTATGATTGTTACATTGTTTCAAAGCTGTGTTTTGCTAGATGAGGTTTAATCAGAGCTGAGCTGAGTGGGCGCAGCTTCACTTTCGCTCCTGCCGCAATGGAAAGGGCTGTTTACTCAGGTCCGTGAGTGGCGGCCGCCATGTTGGCTGGGCTAATTTGCATACAGCTGCTCTGATTGGCTGGTGGGCGTGGCTTACCCGTCTCGGAGAAACGGTTAATTTTAATATTTCGCTTTTATAGAGTATATATATATATATATATATATATATATATATATATATATATTTATATATATGAAACTCAAGTCTCCATGGAGTAATAAGTCCTGGTGGAAAGTTGTGTCTCCCAGACCAGATCAGATTTTCTTCCTCTTCTAAAAGTTGTCATTTGATTTTTCATTAAAAATTCCTCTCAGCACTCCACGTTCACTGTGTGGACCCATTCCAATGAGTTTTGTTTTTTTTCCTTTACCATATGATGATTTCAGTTTGTGCTCATGATAGATTCATTCATTTCTTTATTGAATGAACATTCAGTTAGTACTTACTAAGTGCCTCCCCCTTGTTTGTTGTAAAGCACATAGTAGTATGATAATTTTAAGATCCAGAGTTTTTAAGAAGCATAGCTTTGACATTTTATGCACAAAACCACCTCTTACAACACATATTTTTAGTGTAAACTTTGTGCATTAAGAACATGACTTAGTATTCATAAGTGCATGTACTTTGTGACTGAGGCCTCTGAGAGTCATTCTTATTTGTACAAGTTGTTTTTGTTTTTTTCTCTAAAGCCTTTCCTCTTGGTTAAGAGAGAGAATGCTTCAGATGTGGTGACCTGTGGACTTGTTGCTCAAAAACCCGCCAGTGGCATTTTCTTAGACTGTCAGTCACTTCATCTCTGCCTAAATTTACTGCCTACACTGCTCAGAGTACTGAATTATTGATGTGCACTGGAAGTTTCAGTTCTGGTTGATGTATCAGGATTAGGTTTTTATAGCAGAAATTATTGATATCTATGCTGAGTTTGTGGGTCTTGCTATCCATTCAGCCTGTGTGAGGGACCAACACATGTGAGGTTGTATTTAATCTGTAAAAGGCATATAGTAACATGACTTATGATTACATATTTGCATATTTCTTAATTATTAAGACTCTCACAAATTTGTAGGAAAATAAATGATTGCTGTTTTTAGCTTATGGTGGATTAGGTGGTGAACTATTTGATCTTGGAAAAAGAAAAAAGAGGATGAAAATGGGAGAAAATTAAGAAAGTTGCATTTACCCCTAATTCCTAAACAATGATCAGATTATGAGATTCCCCTTTTCATCTTTAACCCTAAATAGTACTCTTTTAAAACTCTTATAGTTTTTTCTCTATCTCTTGCACTGGAATAATTAGTCAATTTCTTTGTAAATTTTTACATTGAATGCCATCGTAAAGTCATATTTTGCCTTTCAGGCAAGGTAAAGAACTGGATTTTTATTACTTGTGTTTGAACATTCACTTTTTGAATATAGTTTAATGTGCTAACACATATGCACTATAGCTTGAAGCAATAACAATTATGTTCAATGTCTTAAATATTCTAGTACCACTTTGTTGGTCAATCCCTATAATATTAGCTCTTCCTCTGCAGAAGAGATGCTCTTTACCACTCTTGCCATCTGTTTTCAACAAACGTGAGTCGAAAGAGCAAGAAACTCACTGTGTTTCTTGAGGATCACATGGAGTTCCAGGAAAAAACGCCTAAAAAAGAGAAAAGGCAGCACTGCCAGAGGAGATCATTGCTCTGTCCTAGAGGATAATGCTGTCCTCTTCAGGGTGAATGGTAAGCAAAGAGGAGCTAAATATAAAGACCAGATGAGGAATCAGGATAGCTTTCCAGGTCTTGTGTTTGAATTTTTGTTCTTTGGCTTAAGTTTTGTTTTAAATATAGTAAATTTTAAGAATAGTAGATAGGCTGATGTTTCAATATAAGCATATTTTCTCACCTTTGTTTCATCCATTCTATTTTCCTCTATTGACATAAAATTTAATTTAAGTATAGAAAAGAAATAATTTTCTCTGTTTAATAATTGGAATTATGTATGACTGGGCAACCAATAGATAATTTTCTTTATCAAGAATGTCTTCAGCCCTCGCTGGTTTGGATCAGTGGATAGAGCATCAGTGCAGAGTGAAGGGTCCTATTCCAGTCAAGGGCATGTACTGGTTGTGGGCTTGGTCCCTGTGCATGTGAAAGGCAACCAATCGATGTGTCTCTCTCACATCACTGTTTCTCTCTTCCCCTCCTTTCCACTCTCTCTACAAAGCAATGGAAAAATATCCTTGAGTGAGGATTAACAACAACAAAAAAATGCCTTCATGTACAGATGCGTTTTAGAAGGATATGGTAATTGCTTTATGTCTATTAATTCTTCCAGTGTACTTTTATTGAGCACCTAGTATGTACTAGGGTGTCAAAGTCCAAAAATTATTAAATTAATTCCTTTATCCTCGAGAAGCCTGAAGTTAATTGATGGAGGGGAGGGGAAGAGAGTTTCTGAGTTGATAAATAAAAGACAGTTAGTAAACTGAGCAATGATGTATATGCCCTGTTGTCCTTGGAGACAAAATTAAGGCAGTGAATGAAAGAGGCAGGAAGAGAAGTTTTGATTTATCATCAGAAAAAAGAGCTTGTTAATAACCAAGGCACCACCAACAACAAACAGAATGATGCTCTTTTGGGAGTTAGTACTTCTTAGAAATATTTAAGTAAAAAGTGAATGATTTTATCTCATAGTACTGCTATGTTGCTTTGGAGGGTAGAAGGAACCTCCAAAGTCACTTGAGAATTTAAGATTACCGTTAAGTCATTTTATTCTCCACGATTTAAGTATTTTTTATGGGTTACCTTTTTATGCTAAAAGGAGTTCTGTCAAAGACTTGGGCATTGCTTTGATTAAATATCTGTGGTGACATTGGTTAGGAATATTATATAGGTTTAATGTATACATTTCTATGATACACGATATGTACATTGCATTGTGTGTCCACCACCCACAGTCAGTTCATCATCCATCTCTATATACTGTATTTGGCCCCCTTTACCCGTTATTACCCTTTAGCCCCTTCCATCTGGTAACTACCATACTGTTGTCTGTATCTGTGACTTTTGCTTTTCTTCTTTGTTCATTTGTTACTTTCAGATTTATACCTCACATATCTCCTTTACCATTATTAGAATTTGACTAGCCAATACTTTTAAACGTTCATGTCTTGAGTAGGGGACTCCATTAGGTTCAGAATAATGAAGAAAAATTCATAGCAAGAACAGAAGAGAATTGAACTTAGTTTCATATTATACTTGAAAAAGAATAAAGAATAGTATATAGGAGTAGTATATGTTCTTTACAGTTATCTATTTTAGTCTTTTGGGGAAAGTTTATCTTTATAAATAAATAAGTATTAAAATAGTCAAATGCAAGTTCTTTAGTACCAAATAATGTATTGGTGAAAAAAATCTAAAGTAACTGGGCTTAAACTTGACTAGTAACCTTGGTATATGTTTTTGGGTGATTGTGTGTGTGTGTGTGAATTAAGTCACATTTCTTATACTTGTTCCACTTTCAGCTGAAGGCAGATATTGTTGGAGAACAGATCTGTTTGTGAAACCTTATTGGGAACATCCAAATTGGCAAAATGACTTGGTAGCCATCTGTGGTAAATCAAGATGTACATCTGACTAGGTCAGGATTTTGTGCCAGTGCCTGTCTCAACATGTTTAGTTTTTAACTGAATTCTGTCAAAATTTTGTGTAAGATAATGAATGTCACAGACATTTTGTACATCTTTCTTATGAAAAAACTAGGGGCCCAGTGCACAAAAATTTGTGCACTCGGGAGGTCCCTCAGCCCGGCATGTGCCCTCTCACAGTCTGGGACCCCTCTGGGAATGTCCACCTGCCGGCATGCCTGACCAGCCTGGGTGAGGGGCTGATGGCTGTTTGCAGGCTGGCCAAGCCCCCCAGTGGGGTCCCTCACCCCATTGGGGTGTGGCCAGCATAGGTGATGGGCTGAGGGGCGCTTTCAGGCTTTTAGGCTGCCCACAGCTCCCATTGACCCAATGTCCCAGCAAGGCTGGCTGGAATCAGGTTTCTGGGGTTTGTTTATCTTCTATAATTGATGTGCTGTTCCTTTAAGCTGAGACCTAGTAACGAAACCTCCTCTGCTTCACCTTGCGGCTTCTATAATGAGACATTGTTACCCTTAGTAGTCAGGCCAGGCCTGCTGTCTATTATTGAGACTTTGTTGCAAATATGTTTTGCCTGGAGCCAGGATAAGCCAAGCCACCCACGAACAGTTTCAGTTTCACTCCTGCTGCAATGGAAGCTGCCATTTACTCAGGTCCGTGAGTGGTGGCCTCTATGTTGGCTGGGTTAATTTGCATACAGTCCCTCTGATTGGCTGGTGGGCATGGCTTACCCATCCCAAAGAGATGGTTAATTTTAATATTACACTTTTATTAGTTTAGATGCCTATCGGTGTGACTGTAGGTCAAGTCAGAAAGGGTCAGGGTTTCTTCTTGGCCATGATGTTAGCTTACACTTCCTCTTATACCCAATAAGTCTTCTCCCTCCCTTCCAACTTCCCATCTTTTTTTTCACTCTCATTCCACTATCTAATTGGTCATTGGAATAGTGATTGGGAAGTTTTGCTCCACTGTGGAAGAGAGGTTACATGCGTGCTGAGCTGTTTGGGGGCATTATATTATTTCCTAGTTGATACTCCTTTAAAGGCAAAACCTGATCAGGGTAATTATTTGGATATGATAGTTTATTTGATAATTTTACAAAACAGAAATTAGGGAAAGGAGAGTCAAGTACCTCATAAAGGGGATTTTAATGAGCATATTAAGGATATGGGTATCTGAGTAACTGGTTCAGTTTCCCTGAGCATCTTATGTAAAATAGCCTCAGAATTGTCCGTTCTTTATGCAGCATCAAAAATAATATTTAAGATGCATAAATGAGATGACACTGCTACCCCTGCCTGATTCCCTCTAATGGAGCCACACTGCACTTAGAGCAAATTCCACACTGCTCATCTAGGCCTGAATGGGCCCAGATACTGATGGGCCTGCTCTTGCCTGTCTCTCAGCCCTCACCTCCCACCTTTGACTCTTGACTCTCCCAGCTCCAACCATACTGGCCTGCTTTCTGTGCCAGGTTCAGACTTAGCTGTTACTCTCCTTAGAACCTGAGTAATTCCCATTCACTCTTGGGATACTCTTTCCTGCTGTATTTTACCTAGATGGCCCCTTGTTATCATTTGGATGTCAGCTAAGAAGCTACCTTCTCAGAGAGGCTGTCACTAATCAGCTTTCCACCCTCATACTTGGCATCTTATTCAACAACCCTTCTCCCTTTTCTTCATAGCATGTATCACAGTCTAAAAATTTTTCTCATTTATTTTTGAGCCTACATATTTTTATCTGTCTCCCTGGCCCAAACCCCACTCCAACTGTAAGTTCTGTGAGAGTTAGGACTTTGTGTGTCTGGTTTTACTGCTGTATTCCCAATGCCTACAACTTTCTGGCACATAGTAAGTACTCAGTAAATATTTGATGTATGACTGACTAACAGATGAATACAGACATGAATTAATGAATTAAACAAATGGCTTAGATATAGGTTTATTTTACCTTAACTTAGACAAACTTTGAAAATACTTGGAATCAAGGCATTTCTCTGTCTAGCTCATGTGACTTTTCAAATTTTTTTTTAGATCTACTGGATGTAATGAACCCAAAACATTTTCCTTCTCAAAAATACCACTCTTATCTTCTATGTAAGGGGAGGAGAAGAAAAAATAGTTTGGGCAGAATTTTATACTCATATATACAGGGTGACAACTCTTTCAGCTTTCTTAACCAAATAGAGATAACCTGACATAGAACTTTAGAAATAATCTCTTTGCCATCCTCCCTTGACTCCTACTTTCCCAAGGAAAGGCGGAGGTGCCAGAATGGGGTAGTGGTGAGAGTGAGAGGAGAACTTGAATGAAAATAATTTGATCCCATCATTTAGTGAAAGAGGACAATAGAAAAGCCCCTGGTATGTAAATGGGCACTCTTAAGAATTGGACTTGTCTTTGCATATAGCAGCACTCATTCCAATAAGGTATTTTATAAAAGGTATTTTATAAAATGCTTCCTTAAAAAAAGTTGTCTAGTCTGGCTGTTGTTCACTCAGAGGTTGAGTGATGACCTATGAACCAGGAAGTCAAGGTTTGATTACTGGTCAGGGCTCAGTCCCCAGTAGGGAGGTGTGCAGGAGGCAGTTGATCAGTGATTCTTTCTCATCATTGATGTTTATCTCTCTCCCCCGCTCCCTTCCTCTCTGAAATAAAAAAAAAATATTTTTAACAAAAGAATTATGTCTAATTTTTCCCAGTTGATAAGGTTTTAACAAAATTAGTAAGATGAATTTAGCATATGTACCATAAATCCTCTGTTTTAGATAAGACGTGAGGACTGAAAAAGAATGCTGCTGGTATATTAACAGGTTGCTTACTTTTCTTTTAGAAAATTGGGAACTCAAGTCTTGCTTTGTCCTCAAATACACAGATAATAAGTCCTGATAAGGATGTGACTCACATTTTTCCACTATAAATGGAGCAGAGAGGTTCAGGGGGGAATGTGTTAGACATAACGGCAGTTGTTGCTGGTTTCTAGATGCTACCAGACTTGCTTCACACGGGAACATCTTCAAGATATTTCATCACCTGGAGACTGACTTAGCATTCTTTTAAAACCCCTGGCAGCTTTTGGCAATTCACAGAGAATTATGGTGTAGATTTACTTATCTGTAATATTGTACATTTTGTAAGTTGTCATGGCAGTGTCCTTAATTAATAACATATCTATAATTAAAATATTCACCTGTACTTAATGTAGACATTCAAAAGACTCCAAAATTGTTAAAAATAAATCTTGGAAACCAAAACGTTGGGACAAAAACTTTATATTACCCTTGTTTTCATTTAGAACATTTTCAGATTTATCATGTCTATGAACTGGCATTATGTTTATTACCCAGATGGGTTTTTACCACATGAGCAATTAATGTAATTGAAGACTATGATGTGTTTATGTCAAGGCAAGAAGCAGTAGAAGCTTCAATGTGGGAACTTTGCAGGCGGCCAACCATATTTTACTGTGAGTTTCCCAATTTCCCTTTCCTTGCCTTTCACTTTCTATCTTTATATTAAGTGGAAAGGAGAGTTCACAAAGGCATTCAGAAACTGGCAGCTTCTTGTAGCATGTGCTATATTTCTAATTTTCATACATTTCCTTCAAGTGGAATGGCCCTGGGAACACAATTACCTTCAATCTTGACAGGTGTAAAAAGGGCAAATTCTGCCAGTTTCTGATTGAAATGTTATACTCTAACTTTTCTGAAACTGGCATGATGGCTGACAAAAGACAGAGACAGCTGGGTCAGGTGAAGTTGTTGCCATAATCCCTTTTCCCGGTTTTGAGCTCTTGAGCAAGAAAATCCAATGTCAAGATACATTAACACCACCTGCTATAAGCACCTTGTAGTGGTTGGCAACAGACAGATTCTTTAAAGTTCATCATCTTACACTTCATTCAAAAGAACTCAAGGTAAGAAAATCTTCAAAGACTATACAAGAAGCTCACATTTTTATACTTCATCTAGATTTCATTTTCTTATATGAAAATTAGAGGCCCAGTGCATGACATTTGTGCATTGGGGGAGGGGGTCCCTCAGTCTGGCTTGTGACTACTTGCAGTCTGGTACCTCTTGGGGGATGTCTGACTGGTGGTTTAGGCCCACTCTCTGGGAAAGCGGGCCTAAGCTGGCAGTTGGACATCCCCTGAGGAGTCCTTAGCACTGCTGAGAAGGCGAGAGAGGCTCCCGTCACTGCAGCTGTGCTCGACAACCATGAGCCTAGCTTCTGGCTGGGCAGCACTCCCACTGTGGGAGCACACTGACCACCAGGCGACAGCTCCTGCATTGAGCATCTGCCCCCTAGTGATCAGTGCATGTCATAGCAACCAGTTCTGCCATTCAATCAATTTGCATATTAGCCTTTTATTATATAGGATGATCTGCCAACTGTCCATTAGTCCCTTCTTACTCTACAGTGCAGCATGTAGTACTTATGCATTCTGTCGGCAGGGCATACCTTCCCACATGTAATGCATTCCACAAAAAATGTACATCAAAAATTGTAAATCATGTTAAATCTTAATTTTAGAATTGAGTCCTCTGAATAACTTTGTGATAAATCTCTGATAGAATTTCATATATTTTTTAAAATATTTTTTTATTGATTTCAGAGAGGAAAGGAGAAGGAAAGAGAGATAGAAGCATTAATGATGAGAGAGAATCATTGGTTGGCTGCCTCCTGCATGCCCCTTACTGGGGATTGAGCCCAAAACCCAGGCATGTGCCCTGACTAGGAATAGAACTGTGTGTTCCTGGGTTGATGTCAACCACACTGGCCCAGCAGAATTTCATATCTTTAAATCCCAAATAACATACTGTTCTCTCAATTTTGATATACTGTGTATATACGATATATATTTAACTTTTTATTGAATTTATTGGCATGATATCAGTTAATAAAATTATATCATTTTCAAGTATATAATTCTATAATATATCATCTGTATGTTGTATTGTGTCTTTATGCCAAGTCAAGTCTCTTTCTGTCACCATTTACCCCTCATTACACTCTTCTACCTGTCCCCAACCCCTTTCCCTCTGGTAATCAGCATATATTGTTGTCTGTGTCTATGAGTTGTTGCTTTTTTTATTAATCCCTTCACTTTTTTCACTCCTTCCCTCTGACAGCTTTCAGTATGTTCTCTGTATCTATGAGTCTGTTTCTATTTTTCTGTTAATTTTGTTCATTAGAATCCATATATAAGTGAAATCGTATGACTTGTGTTTTTATCTGATGGGATGGGCATTTTTAAAGAGAAACACTCCTATATTGGTTTGCATTTATTGACAAACTTTTTTTGAGATGAATTTGAGACCTTTCCATTTATTTTGGCAAGTCCTTTCTGCATAAGGTCCTCCTCCTCTACTATAGTCTTAAGGCTCTTTCTCACTTCCTTTCACTTTGCTTCAATTGTCACCTTGTTGTGGAGGTCTTCTTGGACCACCTTATATAATTCTCTCACTCTTACCCTGCTTTACTTTTCTCCAATCACTTATAATCACAAGGTACATTGTACTTTTATTGTCTATCTCCTTTGAATGCAATTCCATAAACCTGGGCCTTTATTTTTCTTACTATTATATCCCCAGGTATAAGATAGTGCTTGTTGTCTGGTACATATATACACAATACATATTTATTAAATGTATAAATAAGTGACCAAATTATGAGATTGAGAGGGAATGATATCTATAAAATCCTTAATATTATCTGCTCTGTTTTATGGGAATGTAATGGGTATTATTCTTGGGGAGAAAAAGACTGTATCACTATTTACTTTTGGTTGCTCTTGATCCTATCTAATCTAATAAAAGAGAAACATGCAAATACTCTACTATACCTAAGCCACACCTACCAGCCAAACAGAGCAACTATATGCAAATTAGCACAGCCAAGATAGCGGCTAGCAGCCACAGAGGTGGAGCAAGCAGGAGGCTTGCCTGCCCTGGTGATGGAGGAAGCCAAGCTTCCTGCCAGCCTAGACAGGCTGTGGCCTCCACTCAAGGCAACAAAGTTTCAATTGTAGAAGATAAATAAACCCCAGATACCTGCTTCCAGCCAGCCTCGCTGCAAGCTTTGGTCTCTGGGGGCCATGGCCAGCCTGCAAACAGCCATCAGCCCCTCACCCAGGCTGGAAAGGCACCACAGTGGGGATCCTCACCCTGAAGAGACTGTGGCCAGCCTGCAAACAGCCATCAGCCCCTCACCCAGGCTGGCCAGGCACCACAGTGGGGACCCCCACCCTGAAGGGGCTGTGGCCTACTTGCAAACAGCCATCAGCCCCTCACCCGGCTGGCCAGGCACCCCAGCAGGACCCCCACCCTGATCTGGGACACCCTTCAGGGCAAACCAGCCAGCCCCCACCCATGCACCGGGCCTCTATTCTATATAATAAAAGGGGAATATGCAAATTGACCCTAACAGCAGAACCACTGGTCACTATGACACACACTGACCACTAGGGGGCAGATGCTCAATGCAGGAGCTGTCCCTGGTGGTCAGTGTGTTCCCACAGGGGGAGCTCTGCTCACCCATAAGCCAGGCACAGTGGTGGTGACGGGAGACTCTCCCGCCTTCTCAATAGCGCTAAGGGTATCTGACTAAAGCTTAGGCCTGCTCCCTACTGGCAAATGGATATCCCCCAAGGGCTCCCAGGCTGCCAGAAGGATGTCTGGCTGCCAGCTTAGGCCCAATCCTCCAGGGAGCAGGCCTAAGCCAGCAGGTGGACATTCCCTGAGGAGTCCCAGATTGTGAGAGGGCACAGGCTGGGCTTGGCTGAGGGTGCCTGTGCACTGGGCCTCTAGTCTGTTACAATATGATCTATTTTACTATTGTAATAGGATTTGGTGTATCTAATTGCTCAATTTTAAACTCTGAAAAATATCAATAGCCCTTACTAATGTGGCTCAGTTGGTTTAGCATCATCCCATGCACCAAAAGGTCTCTGCTTCAATTACAGGTTAGAGCACATGCTAGAGTTGTGGGCTTAATCCCAAGTAGGGGGAATGCAAGAGGCAGACTATACATGTTTCTCTCCCTTCCTCTTTTAAAAATAAATAAATAAATAAATAAATAAATAAATAAATAAATAAATAAATGGATTATATAAGTCTTACGTTTCTGAAACTCACCTGTTGACTCAGAGTATGATCTCATCATAATAAACATATATTTCAGTAGGGAACTATAAGCCATGAAATAGCATGAAACTCCAAGCAAGAGAATGCAAACGTGGGAGGAGGGGGGTGCTTATAAACTCAATTTCATTGAACCACCTAATGTTTTTAAGATTTTTGATCTAATTGTTAACATTGTAGAAGTTCAATATATAGCGTACACAAAGTCTGGGTTTTCAACCTTCCTTGGATAGCGTGAAGATCTGACGTCACTGGGTTCACATGCTTGGACGGCACCCATCAGCTGCAGCTGCAGCTGCATGTCAGTGTGCTGGCCAGTCTCCACCTCTGCCTTCTGTATTATGCTCTCCTTACTCCTACATTTATCTTACAAATATAGGCACGGTTGGCATTTGGCATTCTATCCCTGCTGTAAACCAAGCTAATCTTCAAACATCATTGCAAATGCTGCTCTTTATCTCACTGTGGAGATCTAGTTGAAAGTTTTATTGAGCTTAGGGAAAAAATTGGAATCCTTTGTTTTAGTTTAAACATTCTGAATATTTTAGATTATTCAAACAAAAGAGAGCTCATCCAAGTATTTATTCTTTTCCTCAAAATAATCTGTAGCTCAGTGTTCTGTATCTTGAGAGGGGTATGTTCATAAATGTACATATTTGTCAAAACTCAGTGAATGAACACTAAGTTTTTTGTATTTAATTACATGTAAATTGTATAAAATGGAAGCAAATATTGAAATATATCATATGCATGCAGAAGTATTAAGGGAGAATTTGTCTTATGTCTGAAAATAACTTTGAAATTCAAAATGGATTAACGAGTAGGCAGAATGATGGATAGTTGCATAGATACATGATAAATGAAGCATAGTAAAATGGTAATGATAGAACCTAGATGGTGGGTATATGGAATTTCACTCTACAATTCTTTCAACTTTGCTGTATGACTGAAAAATGTCATAATAAAATGTGGAAAATAATCTGCAACTAAATATTACTCCAATTTGCATGCTGCTTCTGTTTTGGGGAAATATTTTTTCAAATTAAATGCTGTAAAATTTTACATAATGAGTTAATGAAGCAGGAAATTACTGTAAATTTTTTATTCTGCTTCTCTGGGATTAGTTTTAAAAGAATCTTTTATATTAAAAAGGACACAAGAGTGATTTGGAAACATATTTATGGGATATTTTTATTCTATGGAAAATTATTTTTCTCTCTCAGTATTTTCTTCCTTTTTCCCATATCTATTTCTATATGACCAATAGGTCTCTGGGCTTCTATAATTTCACATCTTATAAACTCTTACATATGGGGTATGAATTTATTTTATCTAATTATAGTTTCATATATTTTGTAAGATGAAGCCATCTAAGATTTGAATGTTTAACTCATGCACATTTTTTAAATAATTGGTATTTTGACATAATTAAATGTTTATTTGTCTCTCAGAGTTTTTTTCTTCCATACATTTAGAAATGTCTATTGTATAATTATAAATAGGTGATTGCAGGACTATTAAAATTAGTGATTGTAAACATTAGAAATGGCAAAGTGTTGTAGGCCACTTGATGAAGGTCTCCGTCTGAAAAATGGAATCTAAGTGTGGATGATTAAAGGTAGGGAGAAGCTTGTCTAGATGTCTCTGCCTACTTGTACGCACAATTTACCTGACAGGTTTCGAATTATTCTGACTGTGGACAGCACCTCACTTTATGGTATATGAGTTTCCTCTGAATAGGAATTCTGTCTGAACCCTGGGTAGATTTTGTGCATTAGTATCTCTCCTTGGATCTGAGTCCATATGCTTGTTACTATGAGCTCACCTTCTAGGTCAGTGTGCACTTCTCCTCCAGCAACCTTGGTCTGAGGTGATCTACTCTTTATTGCCATCAAAATCCCTTATAGTTATGAGTTCAACTGTCACCCAAAGCTAATGACCAGGAAGAAGCAGTTCCACTGCTCCCTGGCATTGTTCAAAGAGATATCCCATCATCTTCCCATTTAATCATGGGATGTGGTTTTTGGGCAGGAGAACAAGTGAGGTCTGCTTCTGCATTTTGTTTTGTTTATAAGTGAGTCACAGTAATTAAGCAATCATGCAGAGTGTAAGCAATAACTTCTATGAAAATTAAGGTAGTGGATTTCATAACATCTAAACGCTTTGTTAAAGTTCACTTTTTGAGAAATTGTGGTAGTTGTTAAGAAAACACTATTAATTTGATAATGTGGAGGAGAGAGATAAGGCTCCTGTCCTAGAATTTTGAATGTTCAGGTAAAAATTATTTTGGGAAGAATTTAAGGTGTTTTTAAAAAATAAATCTCAGAAGGTATACAAGCCATAAATCATTATGTACATATATGGGCATAGAGATATCTGTATAAATAAATGTACATACATATTATTTCACCCATGTCCTGGGCACCTAACAAAGATGGAATTATACTGACTGGTTGCTAGCAATATAAGGACAAAGAGGTAAACTCTAACCACTGTTCCCTTAACTTCATAAGTGTACTCTATTTTCTACTTTGGAAAATGGGAATAAATTATTAAGGGAATGAATACATTAAGAAAAACTATATGTAAATAAGTACAGAAAAACAGATCCCCTTTAACATTTGAAGCATGAAATGCTATGCATTCCCATTTTAAAAAATAGGAGCCATTGCAACTCTTTAAATATGCTAAAACTCTGTCACAAATGATAATATGAAATAATTTGTATAACTTGTGTTACCTATTATGGTCAGCATTTCAGTACATCTGACAGTTATAGCAATTGTTGACTAATATGTGGTTTGCCTAAACAGAATAAAAATTCCTCTGGGAGGAAAAAAAAAGCAAACATTTTGCAAATCTTATTTTCAATAGTGATTAGAAGGTGAGCAATGTTTTACTACCCTGCCTAAGTTGTTTTCTTAATATTTTGCTAAGTTCAAAGAAAAGGAGGGATAATCATCATCCGACACAATTAGAGCACAAATTTTAGGAGAAAGTAAGGAAATGATTACATTGTGCTACCCATATTTCCCACTCTTCTCACTTGCCCTTTCAAGCAGTCCAAACTTATATATATTTTTTCTCAACTTTTATCACCCATATACTGTTATACTGTTTATAAATTGGATATTCTCTAATCATTACAAATGGTAGACAGTTTTCCCAGCAAAAATGTATCATTTATAGCAGCAATCACATTTTATGTGTCTTTGTTCATTC
>PVJC01040759.1:0-15725 GCA_004026665.1 Murina feae | reverse complement strand
CCCCCCCCCCCCCCCCCCCCCCCCCCCCCGGCCTGGAGGCGGCCGCTTGCCCACAGCCGTTGGGCAACCTCAGTTGGGACATTTCTGAAAACATGTTCCACCCAAATGACAGAGAAGAAGGCAGTATACCCGTGTCTCAACCCTTCTAGGAACTGCTTTTAAAAACAGCCCCTGGAACTGAAAACAAAAAAGCCAGTTTGGGGGGGGGGGGCGCGGTTACTGCCTGCCTGTGGTCGGGGTTCCCTGCCTCACCCACCCTCTCCCTCTCTCTTCCATTCATCATCTCTCCATCCTGTTTGGGTTCTCTGTCCCAGTCATCATGGATCCTGCCCCACCGCCCTGCCCCAGCTCTGCCTACCTCCTTCTCAACCCCCATCCCCTCCCCCACAGCCCTCCTCCGAGAGACCTGGGCTCCCAACATCCCAACAGCCACTCCCTCTTGCCAATCCCTAAAGCACAGCCCCTGTTGTGCCCTCAGATGCCTGGCCCTCAGGCCACACCAAGCGCCCAGTCTCCCCGCTGCTCGGCCAGGACTCTGCACTTTAAGGGGACCAGGTGCTGTGGGCTCCGGCCCAGCTGCCCTGACTTCCTCCCCCTCCTCCCTGCCAGGCAACCCGATATGGCGGGCAGGTGCACCGCAAGCCTCGCATCCTCAGGGGGGTTATACCTGCAGACAGCAGGGAGCCCACCGTGTCCAGCCCGCCCACCCCGCCCAGAGAGCATCGGTGAACTCGGTCAGTCTCCCTCACCCGTGATTTCCTGAGCATCTCACAGGCCCGCCTGTTCCAGGGGCTGGATGAGGGGGACCCCTGCTGCCCTGGAGCCACCTGGGAGCAGAGGGAACACATGGATAAGGAGGATAAGGAGGTGACGAGTCAGTGCGAGGCCCTGCAGGTGCTGGTTAGCGCCACAGAGAATGAGGCGGCCCCACAGTGTGGCTCAGTGGTTGAGCATCGAACTGTGAACCAGACTGGGCTCTTGGAGGACAGGCTGGGCCCATGCTCCACACGTCCATCCAACCCACTCCCAGCAGTCCCCACCCTCCAGCTGCCACCTGCCCCCACTCCCGGCCTCAGTCCATCCATTCCCATCTGTCCATGGGCAACGAGCCTCTGGGGCCTCAGCCTTTCTCCAGAGCCCACCTCGCTCTTTCTTTAAACGTGGGGGAGGCCCCACCCACCACCTGTGCCCCCAGCACCCAGGGTCGGGCGAGGAGAGGGCCTTTGGAAACCCCTGCTCTGCACGAGCCTCGTTTCCTCCATGGGACACGGCAAGGCCGTCGCGACCCCTGGCAGGTGGGATTCAGAGTGTGGCCTCAGGTGGCTCAGCCTCCTCTGGGAGCAGAAGCTCAGGCCCCCAACCTACTAACCAGAACCCGCATTTAACGAGACCCCAAGGGAGTCTGACCCCGAGTTCCGTATCCAGATGCCACCTAGCAAGCCACATGGAGCAGCCGTCCTCGCCAGAGCCAGGTGCCGCCTGCCTCTCCCTGTGAAGGCCCTGGCGGGTCGCTCCGCTGGTTAGAGCATCGCCCCATATGCCAAGGTTGCGGGTTCGATCTCTGCTCAGGGCACATACAAGAAGCAACCAATGAGTGCATAGCTGAGTGGGACATACCCATGTCTCTCTCTCTCTCCTTCTCTCTCCGATCGATGCATCACATCATGTTTAAGGACCTAGGAGGTAGGTCCGCTGAGGAGCTGCCTTTTACAGTGAAGTCACCGAGGCCCAGGGGGTGAAGGAACCTGCCCACGTTCACACACTTGTAGGTTCCAGGCTGTTTACAGAGCCGCCCTCTACGTACCCCACTGAGACCCACAGACTTAGCTCAGTGGTGGGGACAGCCTGCTCCGCTGGTCACATACACACACACACTCACACACATGCACTCACACACTCACACACACATGCACTCACACACACTCACACACGCGCTCACACGCATCCACTCACACTCTCACACTCGCACTCACACACATACACATACACACACACACGCTCACACACACTCACATGCACTCACATACACACTCACTCACACACACTTACACATACACACTCACACACAAGTTTAAACAAGAGTTCTGGCCCTTGTTTAAGGGTCTCAGTGACTTCACTGCAAAAGGCAGCTCATCAGCAGACCTACCTCCTAGGTCCTTAAACATGATGTGATGCATCCATTGGAGAGAGAAGAGAGAGACATGGGTGTGTCCCACTTGCTATGCACTCATTGGTTGCTTCTTGTATGTGCCCTGAGCAGAGATCGAACCCGCAACCTTGGCATATGGGGCGATGCTCTAACCAGCGGAGCGACCCGCCAGGGCCTTCACAGGCACCTTTTAGTGAGAGGTAGGCGGCACCTGGCTCCGGCGATGATGGTGTGGCTCAGTGGTTGAGCATCAACCTATGAACCAGGAGGTCATCGTTTGATTCCAGGTCAGGGCACAGACCCTGGTTTTGGGCTTGATCCCCAGTGTGGGGCGTGCAGGAGGCAGCCGATCCATGATTCTCTCTCATCATTGATGTTTCCATCTCCCTTTCCCTCTTCCTTCCTCGCTGAAATCAATTCAAATACATCACAAATATATAAAACATATTTTTGAAAAAAGAGTTCTAGAGGCTGGACATCCGAGTTCCAGGCGCTGGTTCCCTCTGAGGCTGGGCAGCCTCTGCCCCAGCTGCGGGGCGAGGCCATCTCTGGTGCACTTGGCTTTTAGACCCATCGCCTCATCGCCATCTGCATCTTTGCATGGCACCCTCCCCGTGCCCGTGTCTGTGCCCAAATTCCCCCCTTCCTTTAAGGACACCAGTCCTCTAGGATGAGGGCCCACCTCACGCCCGCCCCTGGACTAATCCCATCGGGGATGACTCTGTGTCAGAACAAGGTCCCCCTGAGGCACCGAGGGGAGACTTCAGTGTGCATGTGGGGGACACCATCCACCCACACAGCAGCCCGGAGGCTGGCCAGAGGGGACTGGCCATGCACCGTGCTCCGTGCCTTCCGGGACCAGCTCGCCCGTCGTCACCGCCAGCCTCTGTGATGAGCTGTTTCCATCATCGTCTCCGGGAGCAGGAACCTGGCCGCACAGGGACCGCGTCCTGAGTCACATGCGGGCCAGGTCGCTCGGTGCGTCTGGCTTAGACTGGGGTCCTGAGCAAGTGGCTTCAGGGCGGTGGTTCCGTGCGCCCAGGAGGGTGTTCCTGAGGCAGAGTCGCACGGGGTCCCCAGAGCGCAGCACGCAGGGACAGAACGGTGGCCGCGTTCCTGCTGCCGAGGGCGTGGCTCACACACACAGAGCAGACGCCGCCTCCGTCGAGGAAACCCGTAGGCAGCCCAGCCAGTTCGGTTCCGAAGCTGGAGCATCGGCCTGCGGACTGAAGGGTCCCGGGTTCAGTTCTGGTCGAGGACACGTACGTACCTTGGTTGCAGGCTCCTCCCTGGCCCTCGGGGTGTCTCTCTCACATCGATGTTTCTCTCTGTCTCTCCCTCTCCCTTCCACTCTCTAAAAATCAACGGGAAAATATCGTTGGGTGAGGGGGTAAAACAAACAAACAAACAAACAATAGAAAACGGTAAAGCAGCGTCTTCCAGGGCCGGCAGGAGCTGTCATTGTCCTAAGCCATGACTTGCCGCCGGGCTCCGGCCAAGGCGCCTTATGCACAGTTCCTTCCAATCCTGACAGCAACCCTAGGAGATAAACACCGCTATTCCCAGCTTACAGATGAGCAAACTGAGGCTGAACAGCACGGCCAAGGCTCTAGGCTGGGCTTATCCCCAACCAGCCATGAGCAAGGGCTCCTCTGTCAGCAGGCGGACCGGGGGCGCCAGGGCTGTGGTGGGAGGAGGCCTGCGTGTCCCACCAGGGTGTCCCCACCTTCCCCCGGGTGATAGTCCCAGGTCAGGGTGCCCCGGGAGAGGCGGGCAGGCCTCCAGCCCCGTCTCCTTAGCTGCACCCGCCTCCTTTCTCCTTCGCGGGTGGTCTGAACTGGAGACGGCCCAGCCCTGGTGCTGGCGGCCGGAGGGAAGGGCCCCGCGCCAGCAGGAACAACAGGTGAGCCTCTGAACAGCCCCTCTGTGCCTCGGTGGGGCGTCTGCCCGGCTGAGCCGGCTTCCAGAACCTTCTGTCTCTGCAGGTGCCTCGGGCACTTGGCCTCCACGCTTCGGTGACCCCAATTTCCTCACCTTTCAGGGCCCCATCATTCATCATTCACTCCCTGAAAGCCAGGCCCCTCCATCCTGTGGGCACATCGGCCCTTGTTCTGTTTCCTGCCCGGGCTTCCTGCCGCATTCTGCCGGGTCAATGGCGAAGGCGCGCAGCCGGATGGCCGCCCCAGCCGGGAAGTGACTTCAGAGCCACCTTTGTTCCCGCGTCCCTGTGAGCGCGGCCCGCGGCTGTGAAAGGGCTTGTGTGGACCCTCCGGAGCCTGTGCTGGGCGGGTGGGCCCAGAGGCCCCGCCAGAGCCGCCCTGTCCTTTCAGGCCGCCTGCCCGGGACTCGGGGGGAACTGCCAACTGCTGGCAGCAGAGCCGGCCAGGACACGGACATTGTGTTATAAATTAGCCACAGGCTCCAAGCAAATTGTGCCCTTCCTCTCCGAAGGGGCCCCTCGGAGCTCTGGCTCCCGCACTGACTTCGGGGAGGAGGAGGGTAGCCCTGTCCCACGCCACCCCTCCAGGCACACCGCGCGGAGCGTCCCCGCTGAGACACGTCTTCCTGAGGGCTGTGTTTTTCTTCATCCTCACCCAGCGATACTTTTCCTGCTGAGGGAGAGAGGGAGGGAGGGAGGGCAGGGAGAGAGAGAAACATCGATGGGAGAGCGACACATCGACTGCTTGCCCCTGCATGTGCCCTGACCAGGGCCAGGGATCAAACCCGAAATCCAGGTCTGTGCCCTTGGCCGGGAATCGGACTCTTGAGCTTTTGGTGCATGGGCAGATGCTCTAACCACTGAGCAACCAGCCGGGGCCTAATATATGTCCCTCAATTCACGGTTGTTCTGCTCACAGGCGCCGAGAGGGTCCCTAAGATCCTGCCCACGTGCTTTTAGGTGTTGGTGTGGCAGGAGCGACCTCCAATCGTCTTTAAAACAACAACAGGTGCTCCCCCTTCCTGCTGCTCTCACAGAGAGCTTCTGAAATTTCTCTCAAAGAAGATTCCTTCGCAGACGTGCAGAGAGAGGTGTTGCAATGCGTTGCTATCGGACTCTCGGACAAGTGCAACCTCAGAGCTTGGTACTCTCAGAAGCAATAGAAAGTTCCGTCCCTGTGAGGCCACTGGGGCCAGAGCTGTATCACCATCGCCAAATCAAGCTTTTCTTTATTATTATTTTTCAAATCTGAAAGATTCTCACCTAATTTCTTTCCCTACTTTTCTTTCAACTATTTTCCATATGAAAACAAGTCACAGGACAAGTCTGGATTTAAATGCAATCTTAAGTAGTAAACTTTATTAAAACAAGGTCCAAATGGCATCCTATCTAATAAAGATGGAATATGCTAACTGACCTCACACCATCGCAAAGATAGCGGCGCCCACAGCCAATAGGGAGGGAATATGCTAATTGACTGGCCCTCCTTCAAAGATGGTGATGCCCACAGCCACAAATGGCAGCGCCCAGTCCCCTCAGCCCCACTAGGGCAGCAGGCATACAGCAAGGACGGGCCCACCCCCAGGAGGGTCTGGCCTTGTCGCATGCCTGCGTCCAGAGTCCCCAGTCCTCTCAACCCCCCAGCCACCCAGGGCCAGTCTGGGGTACAGGCAAGCCTCAGATAGTAGCTGCCCAGGGCCACCCCAGGAGGCTCAGGTAACCAGAGCCGGTGGAGGCTTGTGCTGCCGGCAGTGGCAGCAGCAGAGGTGTGATGGGGGCGTCGCCTTCCCCTGATTCCCGGATTGCCTCCCACCGCTGTGAGAGAAGGCAGGCTGGGCTGAGGGACCTCCCCCTGCGGTGCATGAATTTTCATGCTCCAGGGCTCTAGTTTATTTATAATGAAATAGTATAAACCTCCCTACAATATTTTTAAAACATGCCTCACCCAGCTGGCATGGCTCAGTGGTTGAGTGTCAACCTATGAACTGGGAGTTCAGGGTTTGATTCCCGGTCAGGGCACATGCCCGGATTGTGGACTTGATCCCCAGAGGAGGGAGTGCAGGAGGCAGCTGGCCAATGACTCTCTCTCATCATTGATACTTCTCTCTCTCTCTCTCTCTCCCTCTCCCTTCCTCTCTGACATCAATAAAAAAATATATATTTTTAAGTTTCAAGCTTCTTGACCCAAAGTAGGGGTGGGCGAGGGGGGGAATGCTCAGGAGGCCTTCCAGGTTTCTATAGGAGAACAAGGAAGCCAAGACATACCTCCCAGGGTGAAAGGATGCACTGCCACACATGCACACATGTGCACACACACATTCACACGCACATACATCCATGCACACGCACACACATTCACATGCATGCACACACATTCTCACATGCACACATTCACACATGTGTGCACACATTCACACATGTGTGCACATTCTCACACATTCACATGCACATATTCACACACACACACACACACACACACACACACACGTGGGCACGCACACATAAGCCCCTTCGGGCAGAGACAGGCATTGGACACAGTTGTCCCCAGTGCGTTCTGTTGGTGAGCGCCGGCCGCTGCCTCCCTGACTCAGCCCACGGGGCTCTGCCAGGGGCTGTGATGACCCGCAGGCCATGCCAGCGCCACCTGTGAGGCCACCTCCGGGCCACCCAAGTCACCAGCTCCCCCAAGCGCCAGAGCCTGGGCGGTGCCTGCAGCTGCTTCTGGGCCCCCGAGGGCACTGGAAGCACACGCCACGCACACCCGTCGCCAGAATGTCCCAGTGACTGTGTCCCTGGCTGGGGCCAGGCATCCTCCCTCCCCAGCAGGGACTGCGGTGAGGGCCACCCTCAGGGCCACCCAGCAGGAGGGAGTGGGGGAGAGCAGCCCCGGTGTGCTGGGTCCTGGCTGCCTTTGGCCGCGCTGTCTGGGTTCAGCTTCTGCCCTCTCACCCCCTCCTCTCCTGCGGGCAGGGGGGGCCCAGGCAGGGGAGGAAGCTGGGAGGAGGGCACCGGCACCTCAGTTAGGGGCAGAGAGGCCCTCAGGGTGAGGGGGCATTGCCAGGAGCCTCACCTGGGGTCCTGGGTGAGGGATCTGGACATGGCTGCGACCATCCGCCCTGTCAGTCCTGTTTGGGTGAGAGCTGGCCTCTCCCTGACACCCTTTCCCTGTCCCCACTCCCTCTCGCCACAGCCCCTCCACTTCCTGGGAGCTGGTCTGGCTGCAGGGAGTCCTGTCTGAGGCACGTGGTCAGCCCTGGGGGTCTCGGGAGCTCAGCTCCACCCCGCGGCCGGGGGTCCAAAATGCCCAACCACAGGCTCCCAGGAGAACCGAGTGCCCAGAAAACGCCTGGAAAGCAAACGCTTTAGCAAACGTGCAATAGTGAGGGAGGCGTTCCTCCTCCTCCGTGAAGCCTGAGGCTGTCCCCTGATCTTCTCCTCCCTCAAGTCAGGGCCCCGAGCGTGGGGGCCAAGGCCCTAACAGCGTCCTCCCCGCCCTGGGAAACCCCTGGATTAAAGCACTGGGGGCCCGGCCGGGTGGCTCAGTGGTGGAGGGTCAACCTAGGATGCAGGAGTTCAGGGTTGGATTCCCGGTTGTGGGCTCAGTCCCCAGTGTGGGGCCTGTAGGAGGCGGCCGATCAATGATTCCCTCTCATCACTGATGTCTCTCTCTTCCTCTCTGAATTCAATAAAAATATATTTTAAAAATAAGTAAATAAAGCGCTGTGAGGAGCTGGCGCTTCCCAAGGAATGAGCTGTGAGCTCCTGGGGTCCGAGCCAACCTCAGGCCCCAGGACACACTAGCTTTGGGGGGCGGTGATCGGATCTGGCTACACAGCTGAGGCTGTGGGGACGTGCTCTCCACGGTTTGCCGGGTGAGGAGAGGAAGAGGAGGAGGAGAAGCACGCAGGCTGGGAGAAGGGGCCGTTGCAGCTGAGCCTGTGGGAGGGATGTGGCAGGAAGAGCGGCAGGCTGGGAGCAACAGGGAGTGAGCCAGCCAGGGGCAACGGCCGTGGGAGGGAAGGGGGGCACACTGGCCTGGTGTCCTGAGCTCAGCCTGCGGCTCCTGGAACTGAGCTCAGTCCCCGTGGGGGGTGGGGGGCCTCTCTCACCCAGCAGCAGAGAGGACCACGCGGAGTCTCTCAGGGTCTGACCGGTGCCAGGAGCCACCTGCATCTACCGAGCACCCGAAGCAAGGCTGGCGCAGGGAGCTGACGTCTAACTCCATTTTACTGCAATTGCTTCAATTCATTTTTTTTAAATATTTTTTTTTTATTGATTTCAGAGAGGAAGGGAGAGGGAGAAGGAGATAGAAACATCAACGATGACAGAGAATCATGGATCGGCTGCCTCTGCACGCCCCTCACTGGGGCTCGAGCCTGTAACCCGGGCCTGTGCCCTGAGCAGGAATCGAACCAGGACCCCCTGGGTCATAAGCTGACTCTCCACCGCTGAGGCGCACCAGCTGGGCACAATTGATTGCATTTCAATAGCCACCGGGGGCTAGTCCCTAGCTTACAGGGTAGCAGGGGTTTAGATACCAAAGGCCAGCGCCCTGTGCCATTTTGCCATGAGATGGTGACACGCTGTAGTTGTGTGCCCTAGTGCTGGGGTAGAAAACTTCCACAGCCACCACGTAATGCTATTGTATTTGGGGAAGAGAAAGGTGTGTGTGGGGGGGGGGGTGTTGAGTGTGTGTGAATGTGTGTGAGTGTGAGTGTGGAGTGTGAGTGTGTGAATGTGTGTGTGACTGTGTCAGTGTGTGTGATTGTGTGTGTGTGTGTGAGTTTTCCTTAAGGGAGAGCCCGTCACTGATGAGGTGAATGCACCTCCCTGTACCCCAGGAGCTCTGGGCTCTGAGGCCTTGGCGTGCAGGAGGGAGAGGAAGGGGGGAGGGAGGGAGAGGGAAGGAGAGGGAGGGCTGCCGTCACCACGCTGACTCTACTGGTCACTGAGCCCAGACGATTTGCTCTCAAAACCAGGCGGGAATTAAAATCAGTTACTTTTTGAAACCTGGCGGGCAATCGGGTGGTATTTGTAGAAAACATGTTACACCGCGTTCACGGCTGCACCGTTCACACTGGCCGAAAGGCGGGAGCCACACAGCCGGGGACGGACACGTGGGGCGCAGGGTGCAGCGTGCCTGGCCCAGGACTCGGCCTCCAGGAGAAACCGGACCCGGGCTGCGGGCGTGGATGGGCCTGAGGGCATCACCCCGATGCAGGAGGCCGGCCCTCCAGGCCACACGCTGGCTCCACCCACACGGGCACCCAGTGGCCAGGTCCCCGGAGAGGAGGATGGTGGGTGCCAGGAGGGGGGAAGGGGGGTGACTGCCATGGGAGGAGAAGGGTCTGCGGGCGGATGTGCTGACCCTGCGAGCTGCACACTTCGCGGGGGGCAAGGGGTCACTTCAGGGCGCGTGGACCTGGCACAGCTCCACGAAGACGCGCGCAGACACCTGCGCCCCAGCCGGGCATGGAGGGCGGGGTGCGCACCCGCGCTTCAGCCTCACCGCTGCGGGAGCCCCTCGCTTCACCCCCAAACTCGCCTCCTGGGGCCCCCCCCCCGCCCGGCCCGTGACCCCGCCCCAACCCCGCCTCCCCGGTGCCAGCCACGCCCCCGAGCCCGGGCGACCAATAAGCGCGCGTCCGCGCCCGGCCCCGCGCGGCGATTGGCTGTGGCCCGCGGCCGGCGGCGCGGCTCCCACGCCGGGTTTAAAGGGTCCGCGCGGGTGCTCCCCGCCGTCGGCTCCCCGCGCGCAGGTCCGCGGGGCGGGGCGGCTGCCCGAGGCCCACCCCGGGGCGTCCCCGGCCGCATGAGGCCTCCCCGGCGCGCGTGAACGCGGCCCCCGCCACCATGCTGCGGCCCCAGCGGCCCGGAGACGCGCGGCTCGGGGCCTCGCTGTACGAACTGGCGGGCCTCCGGCCGCACCCCTGCTCCTCCTCCTCCTCCGCGGCCTCCTCGTCCTCCACGCCCGCACCCCTCCTCGCCAAGGCCGCGCGCGACAAGGCCGAGGTGCCCGCCGACGCCCCGGGCTCGGGAGCGGGGCCGCGCGCGCACGGGGACGGCGGCTCCCGGGCGGACCCCAAGGAGGAGCAGCAGCAGCAGCTGCGGCGCAAGATCAACAGCCGCGAGCGGAAGCGCATGCAGGACCTGAACGTGGCCATGGACGCGCTGCGCGAGGTCCTGCTGCCCTACTCGGCGGCGCACGGCCAGGGCGCGCCGGGCCGCAAGCTCTCCAAGGTGGCCACGCTGCTGCTGGCGCGCAACTACATCCTGCTGCTCGGGGGCGCCCTGCGGGAGCTGCGCCGCGCGCTGGGCGAGGGCGCCGGGCCCGCCGCGCCGCGCCTGCTGCTGGCCGGCCTGCCCCTGCTCGCCGCGCCCGGCCCAGTGCTGCTGGCGCCCGGCGCCCTGGGGCCCCCCGACGCGCTGCGCCCCGCCAAGTACCTGTCGCTGGCGCTCGAGGAGCCGCCGGGCGGCCAGTTCGCGCTCCCGGGCGGCGGCGGCGGCCCCGGCCTCTGCCCCTGCGCCGCCTGCAAGTTCCCGCACCTGGTCCCCGCCGGCCTGGGCCTGGCCGCCGTGCAGGCGCCGTTCTCCAAATGAGCCTCGCCCGGACCCCGGACCCCCGGACCCGCGCCGCTCGGCTCCTGCGCGCTCCTCCTCCCTCCCCGCGTGCCTTGCCCTGGACCGCGGGGCCCTTCCCGGAGCCCCTGGAGGACCTGCGGGCCCAGAGGAGGGGGCCCCGCCGCCCCCGCCGGGGGTGAAGGCACGCGGTTCCCGCAGCTGGGCCCTGTCCGAGGAGGCTGCAGGCTCGGGAGGCGGGGAAGACCCGCGGTCAGTGCCGAGACCGGTGGCCTCGCGGAGGCACGGGGGGCGGCGATGGCAGCTCCGGGGTCGCGGCGGGGGGCGGGGGTGCGGGTTTGGGAAGGGGGTCCACTTGCCATCCGGCAACTGGATGAGTTTTTGAGGTCCAGAGGCCTAGAAGCGGGGGGGGGCGGGGGGGGGAATGGGTCGATGGTCGAACCCCTCCCCCACAGCCGCTCCCTGACCCCCGCGCTGCTCCTCGGCCATGGACTCCTCTCCCCCAAGCGGCGAGGGGGACTGCGCCCCGAACCCCATGCTCAGCTGGCCCAACGCCGCCCCACCGTGCGCGGCCACAGGAGATGGGCCTCCGCCTGGGAAGCTGCACGGTGACCCGGTGACCCGTCTCCGCGCGCGCACAGCTGCCAGCGCCTTCCTTCACCCGCGAGGATGCACGCGTCCCTCTCGCTCTGAACCCTGCGGTTAAGGTGTTGGCTCGCCGGGAGCAGCCACGGTCCACGGCGTGTTCTCTCCTCTCTCACTCCGTTTCCTGGCGCCGTGAGGAAGCCACACAATAAAGCTTGAGAGGCCTTACCTGGTTCGTCTGATTTGTTTGTTAATAGAAGGGCCCGGTGCCCTGGTGGGCGCAGAGCCCGGGAGTCAGTACCTAAGTGACTGGGCTTCGGGCTCGCCTGGTGGACAGTCAGCTCAGGGGCAGGGGAAGGAGGGGAGAGAGGAGGGAGACGATTCTCTGGGAGGCTCTGAGCCATGCTTGGCCCATGGCTCTTTTTTTTTTTACTACAACTTCCTCTTCTGAAAAAAAAAATGGGTTAAATAAAACATTATGATCAGATGATCAACCTCCCCTCTTTCTCAGAGGTGCACCTTTTCTCTTTTCCCGGGTGGAACTTGAAACTTGAGCACCAGCTGTGGGCCCGCTGCCCCTGTCCCACCTCCTCCCCCGCCTCCCACTGTCCTCTAGGTCAGGGAGGACTTATCTCCTGGGACTTCCTGGCCTTGGCCACCACCTTGTTCCAGCAGGTGGAGAGGCCCCCCTCCCCCGTCTGGCTGGTGGTGTCAGGAAGGATTTGGCACACAGTGTGAACTCTGCTTCTAGTCCCCAAGGAAACCCTCCCTTGTCCCAAAGCAGGCGGGTCGGGTCGCAGAGGAGAAGCAGTGTCCCTTTAACCTGCAGAAAGTGAGAGAAAGCCCCCAACGAGGGACTTCCTCCCATCCTTTCATCCCTTCATCCGTGGTGCCCAGAGGCCTGGGCGCACTCGGGGGAGGAACACTCACTTCAGGACCCTGTGCGAGGGGCGCTGGGAGGGGCCTGCCTCCCCCACCCTGGCTACGTGTCCGTTTCCTGGGGGGAAGCAGGAGAAGAGGGGAGAGAGTGGCTTTAGGCACAGAGAGTCGCAGAGGGAATCGCCCTGCCCATCTCCCCCCCGCCCCCCCGCCCCAGGCACACCGGCTCCTTCCACAAGTGCGAATGGCAGCCTTCTGTGCGTCCAGTGCCCACCCTTGCTGACCTGCACTTGACCAGGGACAGAGGACAAGGAAAACCAGCAGCTCAATCAAAGCTGAGTGGGTGCTCCCTGGAAACAAGTTTGTAGTGGCTTAAATGGAACAACCCTCCCGCCACCACCACCATCTCCATGGAGGCAGGAAGGCCAGGGCAGAAGGGGGGCCCTCCTCCCTCTGCTGATAACGGGGGGCAGGGCCGGGCCCTGGGTATGACCTCCCCTTCCCTGCGGGAATGGTTCTGTCCTGTTTCCAGGACTGCGGAAGGTTCTGATGGCCTTCACGGATGCGCAGGGCCGTGTGGAAGGTCATCAGAGTGTTCACGTTACCTGCCACACGCGGCATCTCACTGGCCGTCACGCCACGCGAGAGGCAGACCTGCTCCTTAGAGGGATGTGCACCCTGCCGGCTGCTGTGGCTTCGGGGCTGAGCATGGACCTACGAACCAGGAGGTCACCAGCTCGATCCCCGGTGTGGGCGTGCAGGAGGCAGCCGATCGATGACTTCCTCTCTCATCAATGTTTCTATCTCTCCCTCTTCCTCCCCCCCCCCTCAAAAACAAACAAGCAAACAATATATATGTATGAGAATTTACACCCCAAAAGACAGCATCTGTGGGCATTCTGGAAGCCTGCAGGATAAAACAGTCAGTTATGTGTGCGTGTGCACGCATGTGTGTGTGTGCGCGCGCGCGCATACATGTGCATACACACTGTCAGGCCTCTCCTCCGGCTGAGCCGCAGGCACAGGGCTAGGGCAGGAGGCTGCTTCAGGAAACCGCAAGAGGCTCCCGCGGCAGGAGCGCGGTTGGGCGGCGGGACGGGAAAGCAGGGAGGGCGTGAGGCGGGAGTGAAGACGAGAAGAACCATGTGGCCGCTGCCCCACGAGGTCCCAGCCCCGGCGGTTCGGGAGCGGCCCCAAGGGGCACGGGCCGGGAGGGCGAGAGGCTGGGGAGCAGTCCGCAAACGGGCTGCAGGCTTGTGGGACTCGATGGCCCGTTTGCAGGCTCTGCGGGAGCTCACGACACCAGCGGGGAGAATGTGACCGTGTGGACCATGCAACTTGGAAGGCAGGAGTCCCAGTGCGGAGCCACTCTGGCCGGATGGACGGACAGTATTTCACTTTAAGGTCGCCCCATTCCTGCGGCTCCCCAGGCGGGCAGGGCGGCTGGGCCCAGGCTGGCGCCCGCGCTAGAAGGTCAGCCTGCAGCTCCACCTCCGGGGCCACAGGAGGCCAGAGGAGGAGGGGCTTCCCCTCCACATCGGTGACACTGGTGAACTTGCCAGGGACCAGGTGACAGCAGGAAGAGCCCTTAAGTTCATGCTTTTTCTCAGCAGGGCAGCTTCCTGCTGGCTCAGTGCCCCTCCCTCTGCGCGCGCAGTAGGTCTTCAGAAAGAAGCGTGCTGCCTTCGCTGGAGCAGGCTCACGGGCCACACGTCGGAGAATGTCATGTTTTCCGAAACCACAGAGTTGCTGTGTGGAGCTGACGTCAGATGGAGGGAAGCCCTGCTTGCAAGCAGGTGTGGCCTCTCTTACCTGCTGTGCGCTGTGAGAACCGGCCGGTTACCTGTCACCTTGCCACGACCTTGCTGAGCAGAGCCTACTCTGTCCTTCGAAACGGAGCCAGCGCAGAAGCTGCAGCGCCCGCTCAGACCTGAGGGCGGACTCTCTGCTCTTCTGGGATCAGCTGCCCCGTGGGAAACGTGCCCCTGTGCCCCCCGCCCCCCCCCCACGCCCCAGCATGTTGAGATGCCTGCGCAGGACCAGCGGGATCTGCCCTGGACACCCGCCGGCTGCTTGGGCGGGCAAGACACCTGCATGGCCAGCAAAGGGGGCAGAGAGGACACAGCACGCAGGTGGGCACTGCCCAGGACAAGGGCCACACGTGCCAGAGGGTATCTGAGCCCATGGAATGCCCGTGGCAGGAGACCTGGGGGGACCTGTGCCCTCCTGCTGCCGAATGAGGCACCTGAGGGCCAGGACGCTCGGGAACAGGCAACAGGCTCCAGCCGCACGGGGCATCAGAGGCAGAGATGCTGGGGACCTGGACCTGCCTGGAGGAGACACCGCTGCTTCCTCGCATCCTGCTGGGCCTGGCATCTCCTGGAAGCAGAACCCTGGCAGGAGGCGGGCGCACCTTCAGCCCTGGGCCTTGTCCGGCCTCTGCCCAGCCCTCTGGCTGCCCCTGCTGTGGCTTCTAGAAGCAGCAACACAGGCAGCCCCTGCCAGGTGGCCCGGCTCCGCAGCCGCTCCAGCCCCCCTGCCGGCCCCTTCGCATCTCCCCGGGAGGCCCCATGGCTGAGCCTCCGAGATGCTCTGCTGGGCGCAGGCGTGTTGTGAGCGTTCAGGAGGCGAGGGAACAGGCAGCTGACGGACAAGGGCAGCGGACAGGCGGGGCAGCGGCGTCCACACAGGCCCTCGCTGGGCTGACCCAGCGGGCCCTCCCTGTCCTGCTGGTGGCCCCCGTCCCTGTGTTTCCCTGGGTGTGAAGTACTCTCCAGGGCGGCTCGGGGGAGTGAGAGCTGCCTGTCACCAGGACGAGGACGGGGACAGAGGGCCACAGGGGCCTGTGCAGGGTCTCAGCCGGAGGTCGCTCAGGGGCCGGGGAGGAGCTGGCCCAGGTCCCAGCACTGGGAGCAAAGGGGTCTGTGCCCCACAAGCTCCCGAGGAGCGTGGGTAACTCCTCAAGAGGCCCGGCCCGCGCCAGGCTGCTGTGGTGGCGGAAGACCATCCGCTTCTGGGATGCTGAGTTCCCTCCCGCATGTCCTTGCGCACGCTGTTCCTGGCCTGGGGACCCGGTGGCTGAGGTGAGGAAGGACGTGCTGGGGTCAGGGCTGTGGCCGGAGCAGAGTCAGACCCCTCGGCCGTACCTCCCAGACAGGTGTCCCTGTCCTGCCCGCACAGCACAACCACATGGAAGGCAGTGCTTGCTAGGGTGGGGGTGAGGGTGGGGGTGAGGGTGGGGGTGAGGGTTAGGGTTAGGGTTAGTATAAGATTAAGGTTAGGGATAGGGTTAAGGTTATGGTTAGGGTGAAGGTTAGGATTAGGGTTATGGTTAGGGTTATGGTTAGAGTTAGGGTTAGGGTGAGGATGAGGGTTAGGGTTAGGGTTAGAGTTAGGGTTAGGGTTAGGGTTAGGGTTAAGGTTAGGGTTTCATATGATTGTTAGGGTGAGGGTTAGGGTTAGGGTTAGGGTTATGGTTATGGTTATGGTTATGGTTATGGTTAGGGTTATGGTTAGGGTTAGGGTGAGGATGAGGGTTAGGATTAGGGTTAGGGTTAGGGTTAGAGTTAGGGTTAGGGTTAGGGTTAGGGTTTC
>PVJC01040758.1:0-15663 GCA_004026665.1 Murina feae | reverse complement strand
GGACCCAGGCCTGAAGGGGAGGGCAGTTGGGGGGGACCCAGGCCTGTAGGGGAGGGCTATTGGGAGGTACCCAGGCCTGCAGGGGAGGGAAGTTGTGGGGAACCCAGGCCTGCAAGGGAGGACAGTTGTGGGGGGACCAGGCTGGCAGAGGAGGGAAGTTGGGAAGGACCCAGGTCTGCAGGGGAGGACAGTTGGGGGGATCCAGGCCTGTAGGGGAGGGCAGTTGGGAGGGACTCTGGCCTGCAGGGGAGGGCAGTTAGGGGGTACCCAGGCCTTCAGGGGAGGACAGTTGGAGGGGATCAGGCTGGCAGAGGAGGGAAGTTGTGGGGACCCAGGCCTACAGGAGAGGGCAGTTGGGAGGGATCCAGGCCTGCAGGGGAGGGCAGCTGTGGGTGACCCAGGCCTGCAGGGGAGGACAGTTGCGGGGGACCATCCTGGTAGGGGAGAGCAGTTAGGGGCAATGAGGCCAGCACAGAAGTTAGACGTTGACCAGGCTGGCAGGGGAGTGGTTAGGGGCAATCGGCAGGCGAGAGGTTGGGAGCCAGCAGTCCTGGATTGTGAAAGGAATGTCCGACTGCCCAGGTTCCCCCCAACTTTCCTCCTCTGGTGGGATCGGGCCTAAACGGGCAGTCAGACATCCCTCAAGGCATCCCAGATTGGAAAGGGTGCAAGTTTGTCTGAGGAACACACCACCACTCCTCACCCCCACTCTATGCACAAATTTCGTGCACCAGGCCTCTAGTCCTATGTAATAAAAGGGTAATATACAAATTGACCCTAAAGGCTGAATGACATGTTATGATGCACACTGACCACCAGGGGGCAGACACTCAACATAGAACTGCCCCCTGGTGGTCAGTGCACTTCCACAGGGGGAGCTCCACTCAGTGACAAGCAGGGCTGAAGGCTATGAGCACAGCGGTGATGGTGGGAGCCTCTCCCGCCTCCTCAGCAGCACTAAGGATGTCCAACTGATGTGGAGCGGGCCTAAGCCACCAGTCAGACATCCCCTGAGGGTTCCCCGATGCAAGAGGGTGCAGTTCAGGCTGAGGGACCCTCCCCATCCCGCTGTGCATGAATTTTTGTGCACCAGGCCTCTAGTTTAAAATCTAAGTGCTATGGAAGCAATGATTACTACTAGAAATCTTAGACAGACAGAGCAATCTTCCAGAGGTATAGCCAAACATTAGAATACAAGTTAAATAATAAATTCATATTTATGCTTTTTGTATAAATTTCTGGTATTCGAGAATAACTACATTTATTAAAAAAAAAAAATGTGTTCTGGAAAGGGTGCCTGTATATAACACTTTCAAACTGTAAACCAAAAACCCATCTGATGAAAGCAAACCGAACTTCAAGTATATCTACAAATCTGTATATATATCTGTATATCTCTATATACACACATAACTTTTAAATGTATTTTTATTGATTTCAGAAAGGAAGGGAGAGGGAGATAGAAACATCAATGATGAGAGAGAATCATTGATCAGTTGCCTCTTGGGGAGCGAGCCTGCACCCCGGGCACATGTCCTTGATCGGCATAGAACACGGGACCCTTCAATCTGCAGGCAGACGCTCTATCCACTGAGCCAAACCAGCTAGGGCAAACTTCAAATGTATTTGAAAAATAAAAATCCCTCTTTGTAATGATGATGCTCTCACACTAGTTTGTATTATATATTTAGACTTCTGAATATTAGATTTTCCTAAGTGGGGAATAGTCCCACTAACTTAGTCATATCAAAATGCTAAAAAGTTCAGCACAACTCTACGGTCAAATTAACTTTTAATTTTTGAAAATATTATTATATATGTAAGTAATAAATATAATGTTATTGATCTAGGTTTTTCCATATACCAGAAAATAAAAAAATACTTACTATTATTTTCTTACAGTCTTTTCCTCTGCATAGTTCTGTATAGGTGGAGTACTGCACATATATAACCCAGCTTCCGACAAAAACGGCCAACCAGGAAAAGAAAAGATACTTCATCCGCACATACGAGAAACGAGCCTGTGAATAAAAGAGCACATAACAATTATTCATTCAGCGCCAAGTCAGCACTCACTGTCTTAGAACATGATTTCCCCCCCTTTCTTGAAAGAACTCAATATAGATTCTAGGCTTTCATATGGCGATTCTCCTAGAACAAAGTGTACTTTCACTGAGTTCAAATAGTACTGGTCTTAGAAAAGGAAGCTTCTTGGTCCTGCCAACAAAAAGGGAAACAAAATACCCTTTAAAATGTATAACCTTTCAAATACCACCAACACTGAAAGCTACTTATTAAGCACAAGCACGCGCACCATGCTATCCTGGGCACCCTGTAAGGTCAGTACAGAGAGACGCGATTCCTGTCTACTACAGATTTACAGAAGACTGTTTCCAATAAGAACCTTAAAGTTCTTTACGGATAATCAAGATAAAAATAATTGTGTTTTGAAAATAAGAACAAGGAATTTGTCTAGTCTCATCCCTCCCGGTGGTGTATAACCAGAATAAGAAAATAAACTCCTATTTCCCTATTGTAGTCACGAAGGCCTTCCGTTCCTTCATTTTCACCAGCCAAATGCTTCCCCTGGTATTCTGGAAAGTTGAGAATGTTATAACTGTCTAAGGAGAAACGATTGGAGAAGAAAGGTTAAGACATAGAGAGGGTAATTTGTAAAGGAGCACAGTAGGATCCTCTTTGCATTGTTTTGCTTGCAGTGTTCTGGTATCTAACTGCAACTTGGGCCAGTGGTACCTTTTCTCCATCAACATGTTAACAAAAGATTGATGCCACCAATCTAATGTCAATAGGTGTCCTCATCTGGGGTGTGGTAAAAAGAGAAACTTTATTCGGGTGAACAGTTTTGCAAACCAAGGAAACACAGTAACTAGTGGAAATTGGAAAGTACACACTCTCCTCTCCACCAAGGGGAGGCTGGCTTATATAGACAATGTGCTTGCCCTGGTTCTAGATTGGTCCATTTTTATGCAAATAAGAAATCCAAATGTACAGCTCGATTGGTACAAATAGCTTGGAATCTTAAGTCCTGGTTGGTTATTATGAAACTGATCTGATTGCTCAGTAAAGATGCAAATAAAGATACGGCTGTGCAGCTCCAATTGGATGGGGCAGGTCTCAGCCTGTTGGTTGAAATACGATTCCAGGAACTTCTTTATAAGGTACAGCTTACATGCAGCAGAAATTCAGTGCAAGAGGCCAGCAGCTCAGTCTGAGGCTTTTCCCTGATGTGCAGTGTGCATGAGAGGCCTCTATAAGCCATGGCTGCTAGACTCCAGTTATAAATTTGGGCCCTGTTAATGACAAGGAGTCTTTTTTGACAAGTATATTCTTTCTTGGGCTCACCAAAACCACACATCAAACAGTTTAATCTTCAAGTGCCAGTTGGTCAAGATAATTTGACATTTCTTTTTTGAATCTGGAGCTGCAATGGCCTGGTTTTACAAACAGAAGAATTTAGGACTATGGAGAGAATTGAGCAGAATAAATTAAAGATATGTAAACAAACAACAAAAAGCTAGTTTTGCTTTTAAGATCACAAGCTAGTTTCTCACACTGGGCAACAGTAGGATACTGTGAGTACTGTGAGCATACAGTGAAAGCAGAAAGAGAAGAAAGAGAAATAAAAGTGCACCTGCAGAAGACAATGAGAGCAAAGGAAAAAGAGACTCAGGAAATACTGAATTCCGTTGGCCCTATTTATGGTTTAGATATCAGTCTTTGTTAGGTTAACAGGTGGTGAATCCCATTACCAAAAAGCTTAAGTACAACAAATTCACAGTTAAATAATAGGGCTATGAGCTTTATCATTTTAATTTTATTAAGATACAAAAATGCATTTTAATGCAAGGTATTTTGTATACTCTAAATGAATCCAGTAAACTTAAAATTCAGACAACTCCTAATTAAAACCACATAAACGACAATGGGAGTATATAACAAGGGGTTTATTTGAAAGACATTTAATTAATGGCCTAATTAGAGGTTTGGTCATCAGCTAGAAATAGATACATAATACATGATGAGACTTAAATATGATTAAATGACATAATACCTATATAACAGAAGTTCATTCCCAGGCACATAAAAATATTCAATAAATGCTAACTAAGTCAATATGCAAGGTACTAAGCAAAAAGCCAATAATACTGTCTTGTTGATTTGATCACCACCTTCTTTTTTGAACTTGCCAGGAAGAAAATTGAATTTGAATCTGATGAAGCCTTTAGTTTCAACTACCAGTTTACAGGAAATACAGGAGACAAGGAGCATAAGTGAAGTTTAAGTGACACTATCAGGATACAATCAACAAACTCCAGGCTGAGGGGAAATGCTGCAACACACGACCCAGTTTCTTCAAGAAATAAATTACAAGGCGGGGGGGAGGAATAGAGGATGGGAAAAACTCAAGATTAAAAAATATTTAAGAAACAAATAAAATAATCACAATACGTATATCTTTTTCAGTCCTGATTCAAATGAAAATATGTGGGGGAAAATGACATTTATGGAATAATTAAAAATTCAAACACTGACAGGATACTTGGTGGTATATTAAGGGATTATTTTAATACTTTAGGTATGATAAGGTTCTGTGGTAATGTTTAAAGAAAAGAGCTCTAATATTTTATAGATAGGTACTGAAATATTTATCAAAAAATTGATATACCTGAAATTTGCTTCAAATAATAGGGGAAGGGAAAAATATGGGGAGTATGGTTGAAACAAGATTGGCCGAGTTTGCCCTGAACGGTTTGGCTCAGTGGATAGGGCGTCGGCCTGCGGACTCAAGGGTCTCAGGTTCGATTCTGATCAAGGGCATGTACCTTGGTTGTGGGCACATCCCTGGTGGGGGGTGTGTAAGAGGCAGCTGATCGATGTTTCTCTCTCATCGATGTTTCTGACTCTCTATCCCCCCCCCTCCTCTCTGTAAAAGATCAATAAAATATATTAAAAAAAAAAAAAAGATTGGCCAAGTTGATAATTGTTCAAGCTGGGTGATGAGTACATGCCTTCTTTTGTATATGTTTTTCTCCACTGATTTAAAAAGTTTTATATTGTCCAATAAGACATACTGCCACACCAGGACACCACCTTCCCACACATTCACTCAGCAACCATTTCTTAATTGTCTACCATGTGCCAGGCACTTTCAGCACATCTCCAGTTAGGGCCAAACACATAATAAACTTACCCTACAAGTACCCTTTAAATAGTTAAAAGTGTAACATGAAGAAGCCGAATCTTATATCTATACTAGAGGCCCGTTGCACGAAGAGCAATAGGCCTGCCCTTCCCCTGGCTGCTGGCACCTGTTTTCCTCCAGCACCTGGGACCCAGGCCTTCACTCCAGCCACAGTGGAGAAGCCAAGCCTCTTCAGCCTTCAGCTTCTGCTCCGCCACTCTGCACCTGCATATGCAAATTAACCACCATCTTTGTTGGGTTAATTTGCATGCTCCTCTGATTGGCTGGTGAGTATAGCAGAGTGACACCAATTTGCATGTTTCTCTTTTATAGGTTTAGATATATAAAAGCCTAAGCGACCATTGCAACTGAATGAACTACCGAACAGGCTGTGTGAGGTGACCAGGCTGGCTGCGGGGGGGGGGCAGTTGGCGGTGACCAGGCCAGCGGGAGGGGCAGTTAGGGGCAATCAGGCAGGCAGGTGAGCAGTTAGGAGCCAGTGGTCCCGGATTGTGAGAGGGATCCTTAGGATCGGGCCTAATCTGACAGTCGGACATCCCTCGAAGGGTCCCAGATTGGAGAGGGTTAATATTTTACATGATTTCTCTGAGACAGGATTTTATTAAAACAAGATTAATTTTGATTCATTTAGTAAAACCATCAGGGAAGATATGACACTATTTTCTTTTTTCCTCTCCTTGCTCCACAGTAGGAATAAGTCACTGAGTAAAGAAAAACAACACAGACACTACTGCTATGTAGGGTTCTCGTCCAGTTCAAGATTTGGGCCTATCTTTCCTTCTTCTGGAAACCCACGTCAAAAAGTCTAGTGATGTCCACTGCCCTATAGATTCTCCATCAATAATTATTTAGGTTTTTTGTACAAAAGTTCAATAAAACCCATAAAATTCTTTCTAATGCACAATATGCTTAATGGATGTTGAAGCTAAGACTTGTATATTTCTCCCTCCTGCATATCCAATTTACTAAATTGAAATAATTTTGCTTTTCTGTATAACTCCAATAGCTACATTTTAAATTTTCTCTGGCATATGTTTAAACTGAAAAACATCCTGTGAACTGGCTTGCTCACTGAGTGCTCGCCATGATACAGAATGCCAAAAATCTTGGAGAGGAAATTAGATTTAATGACATTCCCAGCAGGATACTGGGCATCACCTGTGGTAAACATAATGACAAAACGAGTGAAATGCATTTTTATTCCAGCATGCCATGGAAAAGAATGGATTTTGGTGTAACACAAAATTGTATAAGGACCTTCATGTGTCCTCTAATATCTACAGATCTTGCTACTTCCTATTTAAAATAACAAATGAAGAAAAACAACCACAAGTGACATGTGTAGCTATTAACTGATTTTATGCCCTGTGTGGTACTCACAGTGGTCTGTTCTGTACCTATGATCTAGACAACCTGGTCTTTAAGAAATGTAGTGATTGCTTCTGACCTTTTTATTTATGTTGAACAATCCAAAATATTGCCCAACAGCCTTTCTATTCTGCTGATTTTGTGCCCCACTACTAATATTACACTGCTTTATTCCAAATTACGATCCTGAAGAGCATGATAAGAATTTTAGTAAATATACCAGGGCAGTGATTCCCAACTGGAGTCAATGCTGTCTCCTAGGGAACTCCTGGCAAAGTCTGGAGATAATGTTTGTTTCACAACTGGGGAGTGCTACTAGAATCTTGTAGATACAGGACAGAGATGCTGCTAAGCATCCTACAATGCACAGAAAAGCTCCCCCAGCCCCAGCAACAAAGAATTATCTGGCCCTTATAATATAGTTATATGATAAAATGAAAACAAAAATTATGGGGTTGAAAGAATCCAATTTACATGACCATCCTTTTATTTTAAACTAGAGGCTCAGTGCACGACATTTGTGCACGGGAGGCAGAGGGGCCTCAGCCCAGCCTGTGCCCTTTAGCAGTGTGGAAGCCCTCAGGGGATGTGCGACTGATGACTCCCCTGTGGGGAGAGGATCTAAGCCCCAGTCAGACATCCTTAGTGCTGCCTGTGGGAGCACAGTGAACACCAGGGGCAGCTCCTGCATTAAGTATTTGCCCCTTGGTGGTCAGTGTGCATCACTGTGACTGGTTGTTCTGCCATTTGGCCATTTGCATATTACCCTTTTATTATATAGGATTAGTATTTAAAGCATAAACTATTGCTAATTATAACATCTACCTGGAAATAATAATTAGAAGCAGTTCTTTGTAACCAGAATAAATGAGTAGCAATCTTAACTAATAAAAGTGAAATATTAAAATTAACTGTTTCTCCGGGATGGGGTAAACCACGCCCACCAGCCAATCAGAGCTGCTGCATGCAAATTAGCCCAGCCAAGATGGCAGAGGCCGCAGCCCTGGTGTGTGGCTTCTCTGGGGCTGCGGCCTCTGCCATCTTGGGAGCCTCCCGTCTGGGAAGGCATCCAGCGCCTTGGGCCTGCAGATGCCTTCCCAGGCGGGAGCCTGGGGTGGGGGAGGCGGGGACCAGGCAGCTGGACCCCCTCGGGGCTGGGGCCCATGAGGCCATGGGGTGGCCAGCACCACCCCAGCCTCAGCTTCCCAGGCAGGAGCCTTCCGGGGCTCGGGGACCAGGTGGCCGGACCCCCATGGGCCCCACCCGGGAGACCGTGGGATGGCCAGTGCCACCCCACCATCGGCTTCCCAGGCGGATGGCCCGTAGGGTCAGTGGGAGCTGTGGCCGGCCTGAAAACTGCCCTCAGCCCCTCACCCAGGCTTGCTACACCCCCTGGGGTGAGGGTCTCCACTGAGGAGCTTGGCCAGCTTGCAAACAGACATTGGCCCCTCACCCAGGCTGGCACAGGCCGGGCTGAGGGACCCCCCCCCCCCCCCCCCCCCCCCCCCGTGCACAAATTTTTGTGCACCGGGCCCCTAGTATCTTATAAAGAAAAATCACAGAAAAGATATAAATGGTGAAACATACTTTCTTTACCAATTCTATTGTAAAGAACAGTAACACTTCTTTTTTTATATCATTTGATCTCATCGTGATAACTTTTTAATTTCAAAACATATCTGAAAATTTTGTTAAATAATTTTACATTAAGTTTCAAAAAAAGGCAAAAAGAGACAACACATAAAAGTTGAGCCATTTAAGACTTACTTATCTATTTCATATTCAATATCTTTAATCCTATAAAATAAAAGCCCGAATGGCAGAAGGACCAGGCTGGTGGAACAGCCACTATGAGGCGCACTGACCACCAGGCAGCAGATGCTCAACGCAGAAGCTGCCCCCCTGGTGGTCACTGAGCTACCACAGTGGGAGCGCCATTCGGCTGCCTGGGATGAGCGGCTGCTCCCGCGGTGAACCCCAGGCCGCCAGGCAGGAACCTGGGCTGCGATCTTCGCCTCCTCGCCCCAGGCTACTTCTCCTTGCTCCCTGCCACCTCCTCTGGATGCCCACAGGCTGCTGCGGCTGGGCTCAGCAGAGCTAACTTGGAGGCTGGGAGGTGGGTTCGTGGCGGCCACGGGACTGAGGCCTACTCTGCCGCCTCTCAGTGCTATTGGCCCTGGGCCCGGCCTGACTGTGACCCCTGGAGGGGTGAGTGCTGCGGCTCCATGGAATATGCCCGACCAGGGAGCAGCTGCTCAGAAGGCGGGTCCACAGCCTGTGGCTGACCTGGATACGTGGCACTCCCACAGCGGGTGGATGCCCACAGGCCACGCTCCCCACCAGTGCACGAATCCCAAGCACCAGGGCTCTAGTAAACATAGAAAGAACAAAGTCCCATTTATTTTACCCCTAAATACTCCCTACATGGGTATCCTTAATTTTAGATATTCTAAAAGAAAAATATTATCATATCTCTACCTTTACCCACAAATAGTTTACTTAACATATTTAGTGGACTTAAACACTCAAGAAACACAACTGATAAGATTAACACTTGCTAAACTCCAATACAATCATTTCACCATTCATCATTTCATAGAAAAAGCAGAGACATGTTTGTCCATTTTATTCACATTTTTAAACTACCAGTTATTTCTCTCTTTTTAAATATATTTTTATTGATTTCAGAGAGGAAGGGAGAGGGAGAGAGAGAGAAATATAATTGATGAGAAAGAATCATTGATCAGCTGATTCCTGCACCCCCCCCCCCACTAGGGATTGAGCCCGCAATCGGGGCATGTGCACCCGACCAGAATAGAACCCAGGACCCTTCAGTCCGCAGGCCGACTCTCTATCCACTGAGCCAAACCAGCTAGGGCTTACCAGTTATTTCTTATTTTTATATTGACAAATTTACTCTAGCTAGCTAACTTTTACAATTTAGAAGTAATATGACTGCAAAGACTAGAGTTAAAATTATGGAGCTATATCCCCGAATATGACATTACCCATTTATTTAAATAAAGTATAGGTATTTATAGCAATAATTTTTAAAACTATGCTAGTTATAAAAAAAACCCCAGCAATCTAGTGCTAATATACCTAGACTAGTGAGAACTGAATAATAACCTCAAGATTTCTTTCTTTAAAATAATTTTTTTAACTTATTGATTTGGAGAGAGAAGAAGTGAGGGAAGGAGGAGGGGAGAAGGGAGAGAGAGTGGGAGAAGAAAAAGGAGACGGAGAGGGAGAGGGAGAGGGAAAGGGAGAGGGAGAGGGAGAAACATAAATTTGTTGTTCTGCTTATTTATGCATTCATTGATTGATGTTTATGTGTCCTGACCAGAGATCGAACCTGCAACCTTGGCATATTGGGACAGCACTCTAGGCAACTGAGTACCTAGCCAAGGCAATGTCAGAATTTCTAAAATGCAGAATATCAAGAATGTATCTAGAAAATTTATTTCAAAGTGATTATAGGATACAGAAGAGCTAGTCAAATTTTAAAGTACCCTCAATGCAGAGATGGTCTCCATCAAATTCAGATTATCGTAGGAGTTATTGTGGTGATTACGTTAGGCCTGACCTAGAATAACTGGAAGCACAGAGGAATCTAAGCTTCAGGTTATGTGGGTCCAAGGAATGAGAAATATGGCCTTATACTGCCCAGATCAGTCTCATAAGAGAATAGAAAGGTTACAGAAGCAATCCTCATTAGAGAAAACATCACCAATGTCTAACTATCCTCTTTTCAGTTTATTAGTAAAAGGTTAACAGTTGCAGAAGTTTTAAAATAAATTATTATTTTACAACAGCCTAAAAATCTATTTGGAACAGCAAGATCCTATTTGGAAAATATTACCAATCATGCAAACCAGATGGCCATCTCTAATTTTGGAATTTTTCAGACAGGTGCTGATCTAAAATTGTCTCCCCATTTCTTTTAAATTCCAAACGGAGCTAAAAACAAAACCATGAAAAATGGTTCAGAGGCAAATGACAGTTATTTTGATCACAGCACGTTTTATACAGAAGAAAAGGAGCTGACAAAGAAAATGCACTGACCTGAGACGGTCTCTAAATGAAACGTTTTTGCTGACATTGTGAAGAGAGGCACACACTGGCAGTTTTTATTGCAACCCAAGTACTTAGAGAAATAATGGGCTTTACCTTGCTGAAAGTAATCACCTAAAAATCCCCATGAAAACAAACTAATAGAATTACCTATGGCATTGAAGAAATGGATAGCTTATAAATTATGTTTGAAGTGACTGTTGCTACCCATCTTTTAAATACAGTAGGCCCCTCTCATCTGTGTTTTCACTTTTTGCTGTTTCGCTTACCTGTAGCCAACCACAGCCTGAAAACATTAAATGGAAAACTCCAGAAAAAAACAACTCGTAAGTTTTCAATTGCAAGCCGTTCTGAGTAGTGGTGGAACCTTGCACCATCTCACTCCATCCCACCCGGGCTGTGAGTCTTGTCCAGTATCTCATCCTGTCTATGCTCCCCACCTAGTCATCTAAATGATCAGATCAACAGTCAGGGTATCACAGTGCTTGTGTTCAAGTAACCCTTATTTTACTTAAAAATGACCCCAAAGTTCAAGAGCAATGATGCTGGCCATTCAGATATGCCAAAGAGAAGCCATAAAGTGCTTCTTTTAAGTGAAAAAGCACAAGTTCTTGACTTAACAAGGAAAGGAAAAAAATCATATGCTGAGGTTGCTAAGATCAAGCATAAGAACAAATCTTCTATCCATGAAATTGTGATGGAAAATGAAATTTGGGCCAGGTTTGCTGTCACAACTCAAAACTGCAAAAGTTAAGGCCACAGCACATGATAAGTGCTTAGTTAATATGATAAAAGCATTACACTTGTGGATGGAAGACAAGAACAGAAAATGTGGTCCAATGGACAGCAACATGTTTCTCCAGAACGCACTGAACCAATATACAGACTTCAGTGCTATGATCAAAATGAGTGACACCAAGTCATTTACTACAAAGGTTGGTAACAAACTCATGAATAGGTTTAGACTGAAAATATAAAAATTACTGGAGAGAGAGACACAACATTCATATAACTTTTATTACAGTACTAGAGGAAATTTGTGCATGGGTAGGTTCTCTAGATCTGGCTGGCAATCAGGACTGATGGGGCCTTCCAGCTGCTAGATGGGGCCTTCCTTCGTTCTGCGCCACCCGCTGATGGTCAGTGCACATCATAGCGAGTGGTCAAACTCCCAGTTGGTTGAACTCCACAGGGGACAACTTGCATATTAGCTTTTTATTATATAGGATATTGTTATAATTGTTCTATTCTATTATTAGTGGTTGTTAATCTCTCACTGTGCCTAATCTATACATTAAACTTTATCATATGTATTAATGTATAGGAAAAAATTAGCATTTATAGGATTGGGTATTATCCAAAGTTTCAGGCATCCATTGGGGGGTCTTAGAATTTATCCTCTGCTGATAAGGGGGAACTACTCTATGCAATATATACCTGTAAGCAGAAAGTGTCAATGGATTTTAAAAATTACAGTCATGCCCACATAACTATGTTCAGGTCAATGATGGACCACATGTACCATGATGGTCCTATAAAATTATAGTGGCACTGAAAAATCCCTATTGCCTAGTGATGTTGTAGCTGCCCTAACTTTGCAGCGCAAAGCATTACTCATATGGGTGTGATAATACTCACGTAAACAAACCTACAACATTACCAGTCATAAAAATGCGTAGTGTATACAATTACATACAGTTACATAATATTTGATAATGATCTTAAGTGTCTATATTACTATGTTGACTATACTTACACTCTTTTTTATTTTCAAGCACACTTTCTACTTACTGAAAAAAAGTTTGCTGCAAAACTGTGTGCCGGGTTACGCCAGCAGCAGCCTCATACCTCTCATGTTCACTGCATGTCTTGACTGCATCGTTTTCTCCTGTGCCTGATTTAACATTGTATTGTTTTGAACAGTAACTGCTGTACAGGTTTGTGGCCAGGAGCAATGGGCTCTTCCATAGAGCCTACGTGCACAGAAGGCTAAGGCATCTAGATTTGTGTAAGTGCACTCATGTTTGCACAACGACCAAATAGCCTAACGATGCCTTTCTCAGAACGTACCCCTATCATTAAGTGCTGCATGGCTAACTTAACACTACTTTAAATATTTAGTTTTTCTTCCATCATCCACTAATTCCTAAAATTTCATATTATTAATAAATGAATCATCATAACACATTATCTGCTAAAATATTATATCAGAGATTACATCTTAGGAGAGTATTAGCAACAGCATAGGAGCATAGGCTGTTCAGAGCTAGAAGCAGCATGGCAGCTGAAATCTATCACTTTGTAACTGAGGCTTCAAATGGTTTGGGATTCGTCACACATAACCCAGTTAGTAAGTTCTGTGATCTTAGATAAGTTACTAAACTTCCCTGAGCTTTAGGACCCTTACCTACAAAATGCAGGTGTTGCCCTGACCAGTTTGGCTCAGTGGATAGAGCATCGGCCTGTGGACTCAAGACTTGAGGTTCAATTTTGGTCAAGGGCATGTACCTTGGTTGCGGCGCATCCCCAGTAGGGGGTGTGCAGGAGGCAGCTGATCGATGTTTCTCTCTCACTGATGTTTCTAACTCTCTATCCCTCTCCCTTCCTCTGTAAAAATCAATAAAATATATATTTAAAAATCTAATCTAATAAACGAGTAACATTGAAATTGACTGTTTCTTCGAGATGCCTAAGCCATGCCCACCAGCCAATCAGAGCAGCTCTATGCAAATTAACCCAGCCAAGATGGAGGCTGGTAGTCATGGAGCTAGAGTAAACAGCAGGCTTCCGTTGCACCAGGAGTAAACTATCTGCCTAGATTGGCTGGGCCTCTCTCTGCTCACAGCAACATAGTTGCAATTATAGAAGCCACAGAGCTGAACCAAACAGGAGGCTTCCGTTGCACCAGCGATGGAGGAAACTGCCTGCCTAGGCCGGCTGGGCCTCTACTAAGGCAACATTCTTTCAATTATAGAAGCCACGGAGCTGAAGCCAACAGGAGACTTTGTTACCTGCCTAGGCCTCAGCTTAAAGCAACAGTGTATCAATTATAGAAGATAAATCAGAAACCTGCTTCCAGCCAGTGTTGCTGGGACGTTGGGTTAATGGGAGCTGTGGGCAGCCTGAAAGCCTGAAAATGGCCCTCAGTCCCACACCCAGGCTGCCCAGGTACCCTAGTAGGGACTCAAACTCTGAAGGGACTGTGGGCAGCCTGCAAACAGCCATCAGCCCCTCACCCAGGCTGGCCAGGCATGCCAGCAGGTGGACATCCCCCAAGGGGTCCCAGACTTTGAGAGGACACAGGCTGGACTAAGGGACCTCCCGAGTGCACAAATTTTGTGCACTGGGCCCCTAGTAATAATAATAAAATAAAATGCAGGTGTTGTGAAAATTTAAAAAAAATCATGGACAAAAGAAAAATGTACTTAAAAGTTTCTATTCGTGGAAGTATAATAATGTGTATAATATTAATAGTGACACATATATCAGGCATATATATTAAAACAAATTTCCCAGTAGAGATGCACAGTGAAAAAGAGTGCAAAGGTCAGTGAAATAGTACGTGGGACCTGGTAGTGTTCTTTTCCCCAAAATGAGTGTCAGGTCCAGCACTTTTGCTCTTTTCACTATACTATGGGTCTCTACCCAGAATCTAAAGACCCAAAACCAGGCTAGCTGTGAAGATAAAGGGCTGAGTTACCTCTATGGAACCTAAATTACCTCTTGTCCTTAATGGTAGTCCCTCCCGGAGACGTTTGAGAGTCACAGGGAAAGCTCAGAGGAGACTCAGCGGAAGTAATAGAAACCATGGGAGCAGCTGCTATCACAGAAAGAAACCTCAGAGGGAGGAAAGGGTTTAGGACTGAGCCCTAAGATGCCCATGGGAATCTTCACTATTTAACGGCTGACCAGAAAAGGAAGAACTGACATAGGAGAGCACAGAGGACCAGGCAGATTGGGGGACATTGGAAGGATGTTGTAACATGGAAGGAATGGAAAGAGGATGTCAAGAAGCAGAGAGTAGCCAATGACTGTCAAATGCTGAGAGATGACAAGGCTGGGAACTGGATTTAGTGACACAGAAGCCTGTTGCCCTGGACAAGAGCAACTTCGTGGGGAAGAAGCCAGATTGGAATGGGTGAAGAGTAGGGGTTATGAAAATAAAGACAACCAAGTAAACAACTCTTAAGAGAGGTTTAACAATGAAGAGGATAACGGACATAGGGCATTAGCTGGGCTTGAGGCAGAGTTTTTTTTTCTAAGGCTAAGAGAAATTAGCACATATTTACATGTGGTGGGAAGTCATAAGATAGAAAGAGTGAGGTTTTGACAGACTAAGAGCACAAGGTTCCTGAGAAGGTGAGAAGGAAGAGGGTCTGGAGAAGAGACAGTGGCCACTGTTTAGAGGGAAGAAGAAAAGGATGGTGCACATGTGTGTGTCTGAGGGTGGGAAGCTGGGATGATTTCTATCAGGTGACTTTTCTCTGTCTTTGAGAATAAAGGGAGAGAGAAACCTAAAGCAGAAAAATTACAGTAACCCAGATTCATTTCTCCATTTAGCTTTAAATGACAAAACATTTCAAACACACAGAAAAGACATCTGTATAATTAGAGAAAGTGATATAAAAAGTAGCTCTGCATCCACCACTAAATGTATACAGAAGCCAACAGTTTGTCATAGCAATTTAAAACTTCTCAAAGAAATAAAATGTCACAAACAGACCTAAACCCTCCCCCCTTACATTCCTCATCCTTCCCTTCATCCTCAGAGGAAATCATTATCTGGAAATTGGTAGCTATCTTTCCCCAGGTATATTTTTACTACATAAAGTACCAAGTTATGTGTAATACATGGTGCTATGTTTTGTACTGTGAGCTTCACAAATACAATAAAAGCTGCATACCAAAGTGAGCTGCCCAAGAAGACAGGCACATTAAAAGAGCTAGAGTCTGGGAGAGCAGATTCGCAGAGGTTTCTCTGGGGAGGTATACTCTTC